>CABHPQ010147164.1:0-32356 GCA_902168405.1 Peromyscus aztecus
GTGTGCGTGCACTTGCGCATGCATGAGTTTACTTCCTTTCTTTTGGTTTTGCTGATGTGAGATTATTTATTTCCTTTGCTTTCATGTATGTAGTTAACCTCCTTGGTTTGTATTTTTTCTTCTAGCACATTCTATAAGACTTGATTTGTGATAGATATTGTTTAAATATGACTTTATTGGAATTCATTTTTTGCTGGGTATATATAGTAATCTAGGCTCACATCTGTGGTCTCTTGGAGTCTGCAGCAGATCTATCCAGGCCTTTCTGGATTTTAGAGTCTCCATTGAGAAGTCACATATGATTCTAATAGGTCTGCCTTTATATGCTGCTTGGTCTTTTTCCTTTCCAGCTTTTAGTATTCTTTCTTTGTTCTGTATATTTAATGTTTTGATTATTATGTGGTAAGGGTACTTTATTCTCTGGTCCAAGCTTTAGTGTTCTGTATGCTTCTTGTACCTTTATAGGCATGTCCTTCTTTAGGTTAGGAATTTTTTCCATAATTTTTTTCTAATTTTCTGGGCCTTTGAGCTGTTATTCTTCTCCCTCCTCTATTCCTATTTATTTGTAGATTTGGTCTTTTCATAGTATTCCAGATTTTCTGGATGTTTGTGTCAGGAATTTTTTTTATATTTAATATTCCCTTTGACTGATGTATCCATTCCTTCCATACTATCTTCAACACCTGAGATTCCTTCTTCCATCTCTTGTATTTTGTTTGTGAATCTTGCCTCTGCAGTACCTGTTTGAATTACTCAATTTTCATTTCCAGAATTCCCTCAGTTTGTGTTTTCTTTATTGCTTCTACTTCCATTTTCAGGTCTTAAAAAGTTTTGTTTTTAATTGTTGGTTTGTTGGCCTTTTTAGGGAACTTATTCATTTCTTCATTTTTTTTATGTTTTCCTGGCTTTCTTTAAGGAATTTATTATTAATTTCCTCCAATTATTTGTTTGTGTTTTCCTGAATTTGTTTAAGAAGTTTATTCATTTCCTCTTTAAGGGTCTCTATCATCTTCTTATAGTTGGTTTTAAGGTCTTTTTCTTATGCTTCAGCTATGTTGTAACATTCAGGATCTGCTGTGGTAGGACAGCTGGGCTCTAGTGGAGACGTATTGCCCTGGCTATTATTGACTGTATTCTTATGCTCTGTTTAGGCAAGTGGGTTTAGGGTGATTATTTGTCCTGGTTGGTTTGCAGTTTTGTTCCTAGGTTTCTGTTTCTTCTCTGGATTTTCATAGAGTTGTGTTGGCTGAAGGTTCCCTGTTTTACTTGTCTGCTTGGCTGGTATGTTCAAGGGGGAATGCTTGCTGATGTTCAAGGAGGGTCTTCTGGTAGGTGTGACCTGTGGTTGAGCAGGGGCTATCCACTGAAGTCAGAGGCTGGGTCACAGTGGTAAGGCTAGCAGGGAATGGCAGAGAGGATGATCTGTAGGATCCACAGGAGACATGGAGAGGGGGAGAAGACACTGCAGCTGGTGTTCTGTTGCTTACCAGGGGCCACACTGAGAACTGAGTCTGTTGTAACAAAGAAAGGATAAGGTCTGCAGGCAGCCTACCTGGTCTTTGAGCAGTGTGGCCTATGGTTGAACAAGGACTATCTGCCTGAGTTGGCAGCTGAAACACAGCAATGAACCAGGAAGGGAAGGGCAGGGGGAGATAAATGTTCTGTGAGATCCACAGAAGGCATGAGAAGTGGGGGAGGTGATTTTGTGAGTGGGAGTGGGTGTCTCTCTCTCTGATTCTTTTGCTTGCTCTTGAGACTCTTTTCCTTCTTTTAGTTTGTCCAACCTAGATGTGCAGGTTTTTTCTTTGTCTTACTGTATCTTGTTTTGTCCTATTTGGCTGTCACATCTTGGAGGCCTGCTCTTTTCTTAAGAGGAAATGGAGGGAGAGTGAATCTGGGGAGAGAGGAGTTGGGGAGAATCTAGGAGAAATGAAGGGAGGGGAAACTGTGGTTGGAATGGATTGTATGAGAGAAAAATCTATTTTCAATAAAAGAAATGTTCAAGGGAAGAGCTTAAAGAGCTGGATCTTAAAACTGCTCAGAGAAGAGGCCTACAAGACAGACATGAGTGAGAGGGTCAAGTTCTTAAAGGACAGCATTTAGGAAATTATGGAGAGACAGACTATCAAAAGAGACAAGAGTGAACCCCACTGAGAAGATACTAGGTCAGGAAGAAGGGCTAACAAAGTAGAGTGAGGAGTGGCCAAAGAAATGGGTACAGGACCAAAAGGCAGTAGAATAAGGAAATGAAAGAGAATATTTCCAAAAATAAGGTGTGGTAAATATCACAAATGCAGGTGGGTGATCAAACAACTCAATAGGAGATAACAGAGGCAACAGAGACCAAGGAAGTCACCATGCACTAGGAAACATGCAGGCATTTTCACAGAAATCTTGACTGAACTGATAAAACCTGTATGAATGGACAGTGTATTGGGAAGAAGAGTGATAATATATTCAAAGAAAATATAGTTTGAAAGAAAAGCTCTAGGAGGAGTCTGAGCAAGATGAGAAATGGAGATATGAGATGGCCTTGAGAGAAAAGTAAGCCCAAGGTAAAAAGAATAGGATCTATATAAACAGTCAAACTTAGAAGGCTGGTAAAGATCAGACTGAATATCCAAAGCTCAACCATGTACTGAAACAGAGCCAGAGGGAAACAAGTAGACACAACTAAGGGGGAGCCAGTTGCTTATATAGAGGTATGGAAGTAACAGCTGGGTGGAGAGTGAAGAAGTGGAAGAAGAGGCATCCATTCAAAGAATAAGAAGGTGACTGTATTATCAAAAGTCAGTAGGATAATCAGTTGGAACTAAGACTTATAGGGATTTAATCACAGAAAATATATTAGTTGTCGCTTTCAGAGAAAGGGTATGCAGGGAGGAGATGATTGGATGGTCATAGCAAAGTGACAAACCAGAGACCTAGAAACTCAGAGGAAAAAAACATGTAAGGAAAATTGCTGCCCTGCTTTCTATGGTGGGTGGGAAGTCACTGAAGTCAAAAAAGGAAAGCAGTCAGAAAGAAAAGTGAACAGACTAGGGAAATCCAGAGGACAAACTAGAACATATGTAAACAAATGGGGTTCACAAGACAAAACGTAAACCCACTCTATCTCTCACTAGCCTAACCTCAGAATACAGATGGCTTGCAGATAAAGCTGGTGCAGACTGCTGTAAAATCTTATACATGCCTGGCTCGGGACTCACAGAAGTGGGAGTTAATCCAGCTACTTCACAACAATGAGATCAACCAGCTGCACCAACTATAACCCCTCAACAATCTGGAATACAGAGGCCAGCAAAGTTATTTTAAAAAATAAAATGCAATATAGTAAAACACTATAGACTTCGCAGGACACAAGATTTCTTTTAAAGTCGCTCAAATCTTGCAATGTATGTAGAAAATAAATAAACAAATGTGGTAGTGTTCCAGTGCAGCTCTTTACAAGAGCAGGCAGTGAGCTGGATCGCAGCTTGGCAATTATACTTTCAAATATAATGACTACTATTTCACATTCATAGACCAAATCCTGCATAAAATTTTCCTGTGTCTCGCTGTAAACTTGAATTATACAAACAAGAGAATCCTGGAAAAGACAGCTTCACATTAGATATATGTTGATGCAGTAAAACAATGGCTCATGTGTACACACTGTCTGCAATCATCAAGTCTCACTCTTACATGCAGCAACAACATCAACAACCCACAAAACACCATAAAAACGACCCAGTCGTATGTATGGAGTGTCTATTCAGGCCTTTGGCTAAGAAAGAATGACCAAACCATAATATGAGGATGCGAATTCAGGCAGAACTGAGGCAGTGTCACAAGGATTATGATGAGGGGCGCACTCACAGTCACCCTTGAAATAGTAATTCAAGCAGTAAGTTGGAACTGACTTTCTAATGTCAGAGATGTTTTGCGAGGATGCCTTACCACAGTCCGTCCAATACAATATGTATATGTCAGTGATTTTAAAAAATAACTTTTAGTGGTAAAATCCTTGCTTTAGATGAAATCTTTATCAGAGGTGATGATGAGTAACACTGTAAAAACCTACTTAGAAATTGAAATAAAGAAAAGAGATAAAACTTAAATAGCTTCATTTGATATAGCTATTGACCATATGACAAGCATGGCTGGCCACCAAAGATCACATCATTTGCCTTTCTTTTTCTTAA
Organism: Peromyscus aztecus; assembly: GCA_902168405.1. Classification (NCBI taxonomy): domain Eukaryota; kingdom Metazoa; phylum Chordata; class Mammalia; order Rodentia; family Cricetidae; genus Peromyscus; species Peromyscus aztecus. The sequence goes on from CABHPQ010147164.1 coordinate 4,185, forward strand.
TATAACTTAAACATTAGTACACTAAGCTGCATCTACAGATTTCATAAGCATTCCTCCAGTCTATTTTGTACACTGACTCCTACACTTCCCCATGAAGGTAGGTAACAGGTAAGTGAAACTTGCTAAAAAAAAAAAAAAAAAAAAAAAAAGACACCCTTGAAGTATGAATTCGGGGTCAAAGGTAACACAAAGACTAAATAAGAAAGTTATCTTGGTTTTTCCTACTGCTGCCATTATCTGTCGTTGTGAAATCTCAGGCCACCTCAATATTCTCGAGACAAAAAAAAAGATCGTTCCTATACCCATATTTCCATTAGAAACCTTGTAAAGAGGTGTTATTTTAATGAACCTTTACAAGCCATTATCCTCTGCCATCCCTGGGTACAGTGAGTACATCAACACCATTGTAAAAGAAAACGCATCCTTTTCCTTTTTTTCTTTTTTCTTTTTTCATATATAGCTACAGAATACATGTAAATCTTCTCCTGAACCAGCACCAAAGACCTGAAAATCCTATCTTCACATCCTTTAAACACCTAGCAGATGTGCAAAACAATTTGTTTAATTAACAGGACATAGCTATTTCAAATGTCAGTGGGTAGCATTCCAGTGATCAAGGCTAAAACAAGGAATTGTTTTCTTCCTACTGCTAATGGCTAAACCTGGCACTGAGCCTTTGGCTGTTGCTCCCCAACATGGGTATCCTTGTAGAAAATGTGCCTGTCACAGCTTGCCTCAAACTGATATAGTGTCAAGATGCAGAGAAAAGAAATGAGTTTGGGAAAACACAACTGGACTCTATTAGCATTAGAGCCATTAGTGTGCAGGGAGGAGTCGGCTAGAAGGGCAAGTAGGCTCTGCCCAGACAAAAAGCCCATTTGTTCTCTATGGCAACATACTAGCTTCCGAAGTTTGAAAATGAAATACCCTAACACTCAATATTTAAGTATAAAACATACTTCTCTTACCTTGGTAGTTTTTTTTTTTCCTTTTAAGCCTTTGTTCTAAAGAACAGTAATCTATACAAATCAAAGACAAAGTAGCAACCCCAAGGGAACTATATTGTAAGCAAACATAATTGTCTATCACCTGAGAGGACACTACAGGTGACCAGTGAGATCCACCTACACACACAGCTTCGTGAGGATACCCTCCCTGCCCGAGAACTTAGCAAATAGACAAAGACTACCTTTTGTCTTACAATCCCTTTCTCTTACAACCACTGTTGCTGTTTCAACAGCAGGACAAACTTTAATTACTAGTCCTGACAAGCTTAGAGTCAGCTCAAAGTTTATTAAAAAATTAAAAATAACTAACAGTCTAAATGGCATTGTTACCAAACTAAGAGTTAAAGTAAAACAGAGACTATGAAAGTTCTTCTTCAAGAGAAGCCAATTTTCTCAAGGAAGCTATGCAATATTTCCTAAATAAATTATTGATATGATGAATGTGAAATTAAAATTGAATTCAATCTAACAGTTACTAATCAGGTAAAACTAATATCTTCTCATAAAATTGGAATAATACACACTTCTTCAGGGTATCAAATGTCGGCAAGAAATGGATAAATAGCCTCAGAAAGGAATATTAACTTTAAGAAAATATTTTTCAGGTGTTTTAAAGGTTAGAAAATTGGTACTTGTCAGATCAGAATGAACAGGAAAAGCTGAAATATGCACACTTCCCAAACCATTATAATATGTGACTTTGGCATTGTTCCAATGACAGACAGTAAAATTACATTAGGCATTTATTGGAGTATGCTATGTATCCAGCATTAAACTAGAGGCTAGAAATAGAAATACAAATTGCATTTATTTATTGCCTGGAAGTGAACTCAAAATTTAATGGAGGAAATAGACAACATTAAATATTAGATGCAATGTTGAGATTCCCATTTGGTTATGTTTGCTTGGTAAAGGAGTTCATAAAATTCCACATTCTTTATAGTGCCCGTATGTATTGAAAACATCATGTGGTAAGTGATACACACAGTGGGAACCAATGACTCTGGAAACATGAAGACTTGCTTCAGATTGACTAAGGCAGAAACAGTGGAACTGTGTCTGGCCAAGAGAAAAACACTTGCTCAGCCCCAAAGGAAGGAAGGAAAGAGAAAATTGGAACAGCATGATCCACAGAAATGTGAAAGTATGCTGTGTCTGAAGAAAGCACACTGTGAACATCATTTGTAGATATAGGTAAGAATGAGACTGTATGAGCTAAACAAAATTACAATAGGAATATAAAATTTCCTAAGAAATCCTTTCTCTAACAGATTTCCTAGATAAGCAAAGGCCTTCTGAACTCTGTGCTTCTAGGATTGACAATGGCAGCTCTTTATTTTCTTAAGCTGCAATGTTTTATTTTTATTGCATAATAAAGCAGCCATGAAGTTTAAATTCATAGATATACACCCACAATAACACAGTAATAGTTCTTAGGGATAGAATACAACACACAGCATACATTTAAAATAGAAAGACTAGCTGTGGCTTTCTACAATGGTCTCTTTCAGCTGCAAAGGAAGCTTATTTGATGAGGAGTGAGAGCTACAATTGTTTGTAGATATAAAGATACATATTTAGAATGCAATTAGGAATTATACTGGTTTAGGAAAGTGGTGATAGAAAGTTCTCCTCTATGATCCATGACCTCACTAGCCACATGTTTTTAGCTAAGTTTACAGTACTAGGGATTATTTCTCTCATGTTAAGTGAGCCCTAAGTCCAATTAGACCGCTGTTGTTACCACCAAGTTATAAGGGCCACTACTGTTCCTTTAGGGGTATGATCATTGTTGTGTTTCATAAGCATCATAGCTAGGAAGGCTGTTGACTAATTCCCTCTCTTTAACAGCTTGCTTCTAATAGTAGGAAAGATAGTCCTCAGGGAGAAGGTTTCAGGTTCTTTCCAGTTCAATTTTGCCTAGCACTACATCCAAGGTTTGTGGTGTCTTCACTAATAAGCATTTACCTTGGAGTTCAGGAGGCAACCAAGAGCAGTAGCAATAGCTTATATTGTTTTGATAGTCTCTTGGCCTCCTTTGCCAACAAGTCACAAGGGGTTTCTCATGCCTAGTACTGGGATTTCTTATTAGCTTGTCTATGGCTCTTGAGGAGAATATGATAACCCCAAGTAGTGTAACTTGTATATATGTGAATATGTAATGCATATATATTGTATTTCATACATATAGTCCCTTATTTTATGTAATTATATGACTTATATAAAGTAATGCATAATTTTAGGTAAATATATTACAGAAAGCTACAATTAGTCAAAATACAGGTAACAACTGACTGAAGGGTGCCCAGTAACAGTTGATAATTCTTCAACACAATTTCTGCATCTAAGGCTCAAAGAACATTGTAGAAGAGAAAGCAAAAATATTGTAACATTCAGAGGATCAGAATATCTCCTGTGAGATTGTTTCTTTTTGTAACAACAAGGAAGGTACACCCAGGATATCTCAACAGCATGGCTACCTAAAGAAGACACGAAAAAGGCCAACACCACCTGATATCCCAACATACATGGAGGAAATCTCAAGGGCCCCCCCTCTTCTACATGAAGAGCTGCAAGCAATTAGGAACTAGAGAGAGAGAGAGAGGATAGAGAGAGAGAGAGAGAAGTGTTTTCTAGGGATGAGCCCCCTGAGTGATTATTCAGTATCAAGTGGTCAGTCCTAAAACATACAAGTAGGCAACACTGAAGGAACTTAGCAGTTGGTATGTAAATATGTAAATGTTTATTTGTTCAATGGTTAAAGAAGAGGACACCATGGATTTAGGAGGAATAGGGCAGACATGGGAGCAAAAAGAGGGAGGAAGAGAAGAGGGAAAATGATGTAATTACATTTTAATTAAATAAATATTTAATAGTTTAAAATTAAAGTTGCAACAATTCAAATTTTAATGGAATATTGTATTTTCTTTAAAAGTGTAAAGACTTCCAAAACTTTGGTCCGAAATATCCTAGACTATATTAACTAGAAAAATTGGCAAAGATAAGTCACAGTGGCAATTGGAAGAATCAGACTTTTCATGTTGTCCCAGATTTCCTGGACATTTTGTGATATGACGTTGTTGGCTTTAATGTTTTCTTTGACCAATGAATCTATTTCCTCTATAGATCGTCAACACAAGAGATTCTGTCTTCATTTCTTGCATTCTGTTGGTTATGCTTGCATCTGTAGTTCCTGTTCATTTACTCATATTTTCTATTTCCGGCATTCCCTCGGTTTGTGTCTTCTTCATTGCTTCTATTTCAATTTTCAGGTCTTGAATTGTTTCCTTCACCTGTTTGATTGCTTTTTCTTGGTTTTCTTGACTTTCTTAAAGGGACTTATTGATTTCTTCCAATTTTTTGTTTGCCTTTTCCTCTATTTCTTTAAGGGAATTTTTCATTTCCTTTTTAAAGGCCTTTATAATCTTCATAAAGTCATTTTTAAAGTTGTCTTCTGCTTCTTCTACGTTGGGATGTTCAGATATTGCTGTAGTAGAACCATTAGGTCCTGGTGGTGCCATATTGCTCTTTATGTTGCTGAATGTATTCTTGTACTGGCATCTACCCATCTCTTCTTCTAATTGGTTCAAATGGTGTTGGTGTCTCAGGGAGCCACTATTGGTTGAATTGGCACTGGCAGTGTTTGTTTCTCAGGAAGCTGCTGGGGTCTCAGGTGGATGGGTGAGTTTGGGGGACAGAGCAGGGCTTGTAGATTGCAAGGTTCAATGGGGGAGGTGGTGAGAAGGCCTGCCATCAGGGTTCTTACCTGCTGGCCTGCAATTGGTACTGTAATGGATGGGGGTATCAGAAGAATCAGACTTATCATAAAGAGAATCAGATGCTCTACACCCTACAGCTGTGGAGAATAGACTGCCCCTCAACAAAAGGAAAGCTGAGAGGGATAACATTAAGTAATCCTCATCCACTCTTTGGCATCTTCCAGGTTCTCTTGATTGCTAACTTCTGGTTAGAGTCTGCCACTTGAGGCAGAGGAACAATAGAAAGTAAGAGGCAGATAGAGGCTCTTTTTATGTTCTGACCCTTTCTTTGGCCAGCACATTTCAGGATTTCTATTACCCAGAGACAAGGTCTCTTCCTTAGTCCTAGCTCTTGTGTGTTACATGGTCCATGGTTTTAAACTCTTTGAGCATCTCAGAATTTTGGCCTCACAGTATTTGGCAGTGATTCTTACTAGGTACCAGACCCTTTTTATTACTCCAAGAAATCAGCCTAATGATGCCTTTGACTTCTTCTAATAGTAATTCTTTTTATTCAAGCTATAGGGATACTGGCTGTACCCTACATTAAATTGCTAGATTACATTACCCTCTCCTTTTATTCTTTCAGTTTTAACAGCATATCTATAACTACAACATGGTGTTAAGTGATTTATGGCCTAAAAAGAAATCATCATTTTTCTTTTAAAGAGTAGACTAAATTATCTACTACTTGTAAGCTACAGTAAGGTTGCTACAATTGTCTTTTTGTGTGGAGTTGCTGATCCATGCAAGCTTAAAAATTCAGGCACGTGATAAACCCAACTAGAAACCGACATGTGGTAATGTACAGCAAGCACTGAAATCATAATCTTTTAGGTTATTGACAAGAATACTTGAATTGTATATGGAATGTAGCCATGTGGAGGAACACATAGATACTGTCCTTAACTGTTGCTGTAGTAATGATGATGTTAATTACCAGGGATGAACTATTATTTCTTTTTATTACTCGAAAGTACTAAAATCATGTGTGTATATATGCCCCATACTTTAAATTTCCAACGCAAGATGGGGCCTTAAAAATATATATTAACACATTCTTTTCTATTCAGAGAGATGCCATGATCAAGAGGGTGGTTTTTCCAGGGTGAACCTCCTCCATTGCACTCTCGGTATGCTGACGCCTGTGATTGTCCCAGATGCAGGAAATCCAACTGCTTAATTTGTAATGGGGGAGACAATGCTCACAATTTCCTATATGTGTGTGTATAATTAAATATGTTTTGTATAATATTATATATTATATAGTATTACACACATCTAATATAACTATATATTATATATAATATGATAATGTATTGCATATATTATGCATAATACAATCACATATCATTATATGGAATACAGTTATGTATAATTATATAATATATATTACATATATATTGTGTATATAATACAAAAGTCTTTTATCTTCAATAAATAGTGAGTATGACTAAAACACAGTTTTAAAATAATCTAGTTGTTCTAGATGGTATATTACAAGATAAGTTGAGAACATACCCTCTGTAAGCATGCTATTTGATCATAAAGATATTGGCAGGAAAAATATTGTCCTTGAGCCTTGAAATAGAAGTGTTTGGGTGGTTGAAGAAGAATCTGAAACATGAGCTTCACTGGCCAATGAAGTAAATATTCTTCCATTGCTTGACAACCTTATTATAGCCTTTCCCAAGGTGTTTGCTTATAAAAGGATAAAGAATCAGATTGTATTTTCCAATGAATACAATGACCCAAGAAGAGATTCATTAAAACATTAAAATGTTTGCAAGATTTCACTAATGTGCATAAGTTAACATCTGGAGACTGCCTAAGGGTTGATTAAAAAGATACTAGGCCAATGAGAACAGAATACAACATTGTTCTCAGGACAAGTGTTTTATTCTGAGTGCACTTACTTAAAGCAGTGGAATTATAGTGTTTGTGGCTACTATAAACACCTTGAAATGGCATAGATTTGTTGACTGATGACATTCTCTAACTCAATGAAGAGAAAGGAATCCAAAATCTTAAGACAGAAATTTTGGATGGATTTATTATATATGTCTTATCCTATTTGCCACTTTTTTCAAGAAGGCCCAGATCACCCTGGCAATGAAGTGTACATCGGTCAGAGGAGAACTCACACCACTGAAAAGGTCTTAGTGACCTATGCAGGCTAGGGAGCTAGTCGCGTCTATCCCATTGACCTTAATAGCCTTATTTCAATGAAAAATACGGGACATAAAGTACTACATCCAAATGCCAAAGCACTTTTATTTTGTACCACAGTACTTGGAATTGAACTCAGGACCTAGCACATACTAGCAAAGCATTCTGCTACATGTATTGTTTGGAACAGTTGAAACTGCAACCTGTTTCAGCCCATTATGAGTAGTCAATAAAATAGGCAGAAAGAACAGCCATCAGAAACGGTCCTCTGGTTTGGCAGGGACACTTGATATCATATGTGCAAAATCTCTTCATCTCTTCATTAATCAAGGATCTTGTACTGAGGAAGTTGTAGGAATAAAATATGCTGACATGGTTCACAAAATGGAAAGGAAAACAATGTAACATGTAGAACTCTGGACTGTATTTGCCTGATGATGTCTTCTGTTGCTCATTGCTACTTCCTTTGTCCATGGATAAAGAATTGAAATGGACTCGTATAGTCTTGACATGGACTCCCTGGCTCATAGACTGAGACATTCCAAAAGTAAACCAAAAACACACTTTCCAAGAAACTGACAAGATTTCCATCAACAATAAAGCTCCCAAAATGCAGAGGTGAGGACTCTGCCAACTCCTAATGTCTTCAATCACAAAAAAGACAGATGAACATTTGGAAAGGGCTTCAGATATGACACACTTATTATGTAGTCACTCCAACCACAGCTATTGTCTTCACAAGTTCTTAGGTACAGTGCATATGTGAGAAAGCCTGCAGATTTTGCCCTGTGCTGGTCAAAAAGAGCCACCATAGGAAAGTTTTCTTTTTTCCAAGAATCATAAGCATTACCCATAATATAATTCTACATTATGATCATGCCAACAAGACTTTTTTTTTATATTACCTATATATTTTCAAGGACTTAAATTACCCCTGCTCTTCGAAGGACATAATGTTAGTGAATTATATAATAGCTTCCTGGTGCCTTAAATGTGATGGGTGGCGTTCTTTGGAGCAGTTGAGAAAAAACATTGGAAAGCCTGTTCCTCAATGGTTTGGAGTAAGCAAAGTCAAGTGAGCTAGTACATTGATAATCTTCTGATTTACCCAGGAAAAGAAATGTTAATTTAATAAATCTAGTCTTACAGTGAGTAGAGGAAACCCTGAGTGAATGTATGTTGTTGACATGGGCATAGCCATGGCAAGGACCAAGGCTTCAAACCCATGGGAAAATGGGAAAAGTCTTTCCCCATATGCATTCGTTGGGTTCAGAAATGGTCATTTGCTTCCCCTCTTCTTCCCTGTTGTTTACAGCTGGAGACTGCTCACCTACAGAGACCTCCTATTGAGATGGGCTAAGGCCCCACACACACCCCAACTCCAGTGATGTACACAGTAAACACACTGACATTCCAGGTTATAGGGGTAGTCAGCACAGTTCATCAATGTGCACAGCTCACCTGACTCCAACCTTTCCTTATGTGTGTCTATCCTTTCTTCATGTTATGGCCACCCTTAGTGCCTGGACCAAGCTGACAGGACCCAGCACAGTTCCTACATCTTACTGGGATGCTGTATGGCTTGAATCTGTATAACACACACCTGTGTGTGCTGCACAGTCTCTGTGAGTTCATATGTGCATCAGTCCTGTTGTATCCGGAGGTCACTGTTTTCTTGGTGTCATCCATCTCCTCTGGCTCTAACCATCTTTCTGCCTCATCTTCCGCATAGCTCCCTGAGCACTAGGGTTTGATGGAGACATCCCCTTTAGGACTGAGTGGTCTAAAATCTCCTCCTATCTCCACAATGTCCAGTTGTAGGTCTCTGTCTTAGTTCCCATCTACTGCAGGAGCAAGCTTCTCTGATGATGGCTGAGTGAGACGCTGATCTATGGGTATAGAAGAGTGTCATTAAGGGTCATTTTACTGCTGTTTCTTCAGAAGAACAATAGTATTTCCCCCCAGGCACATGACCTGTCTAGTTTGGGTTCTTGGACACCCAAGCAGTGTCAGGCATGGGTGGCATCTTGTGGAATGAAGTCTTAAATCTAGTCAGATAGTGGTTTGGTAACTTCCACAATGTTCGTACTACTTCTGCACTAGACTATCATGTAGGCAGGTCATATAAGTGGCAGGGTTTATAGCAGGGTTGGTGGTTACCTTTCTTCTTTGGTAGTGTGTAAAGTACTTTTTAAATATATTAGTGTATTTTACCAGTCTTGGGGGTTTCTTTGATTCTTTGCTGATGGAGGCTCTGGTGATCCATGACCTTACATATTGTGGTCATCCTTCTTTTATTTCCACTTCCCATTTGTTTTATTATTACTATTATATATAAATTTGACTTTCCTTATAGACACTGTATGTGTTTGAATCACAGTTTTATCTTTATGTGTGTTTAGTCCTCTCTGCAATGTTTTTGTCAAATTTTCTCCAGATAATCTCTTTAAATTAATTTTTCAAACATTTCCTCAGGAGAGAATCATAGGAAAAAATTCCTTGACTTCTTGCATGTTCAAAATTGTTTATCTGAAGTCTTTGTAGATAAAGAACAACTTGATTGACTTAAAAGTCCATGGCTAGCAATTTCTTCCCTTCAGTGTTTTGTGGCTCTTCTCCACTGCCTGATGCATTGGGGAGAACAGTGGACAGATGTACTTCCCTTCTAATAAGCCCCTTGCTCTTTCTAGACTATTGCCAAAATGATTCCCTCTTAGACAGTAACACAATTACTAGGCTTGGTCTTAGTGTTAATTATTCTAGGTCACTTATTTGATAAAGTAGCCCTTTATAACCTATAGGTTCAAGATTCTCTCTCTCTCTCTCTCTCTCTCTCTCTCTCTCTCTCTCTGCATATATATGTACACACATATAGTAGAGAAGAGACACAAAACACTCAAAGAAAGAAATTGTTAGCTGAGGATTTTTGATTTAACCAATTCAACCAAGTTGTCCTCTATTTACAAAGACTTAATGTGTGTGTGTGTGTGTGTGTGTGTGTGTGTGTGTGTGTGTGTGTATGTGTGTGTGTGTAGAGAGAGAGAAAGAGAGAGAGAGGAAATTTTTTCAGCTGTGTTCCATTTGTTTAATTTATTTTTCAGATTCTGCCACTGTTCATTTGGATAATTGCTGCTTATTGTCTTTAATCCATTAAAATTCTTCTTTTAATTCTGCATTATTTTGCTTCTCTTTGCTCCCCTGTGTTTAATGTTTTTACATGTAATTCTGTGTCCTTAATGTAAACCTATGTCCTCAGTTTATAAAAGATGAGACAGTGAAGACTGTGATTCTTTCTATAATATCAGCCCGTCCAGCAAGATGTACCAACTGGTAGTATAAGTATCATGGTTCTTATGGATAACCAACAGGTTTATGATTGTTGCAGTAGGTGTGGCCATGTTGGAGGAAGTGTGTCACTGTGGGGGTGAGCTCTGTGGTCTCCTTTGCTCAAGCTATGCCCAGTGATACAGTTCACTTCCTATTACCTGTGGATCAAGATGTAGAACTCTTAGCTCCTTCTCCACCTGCATGCCACCATATCCCACCATAATGATGATGGACTGAACCTCTGAACTGTAAGTGAGCCACCCCAATTAAATGTTTTTCCTTTCTTAGAGTTGTCATGGTCATGGTGTCTCTTCACAGCAATAGAAACCCTAACTAAGACACCTAGTTAAGTGATACTCTCAGCATGGGTCAGAGAAGGTTCTGTTTGCAGTGGGTAATGGTTGATGTAGAAACTCCTAACTGCTCAAAGTGATGAGAACAAGTTTTCATCTTCAACCTAGTAAGGAATTTCATAACATAAGCTACAAGGGGTGCTTACCTGATGTAAAAGCTCAGCTTATACAGCCTCATTCAAAGGAAGTGGATGGACACACAGAAAAAGCAAAAGATCACCTTGTTTTAATATTTTCTAAGAAACTACTATCACATATTAGTCCTAATTCACAGATTAAATCTCAACTTTTTGCTGGAGAACTTAGTAGTGTTTGAACACAGGATATAAGTTTACAAAGTCTCTTTTCTGACCTGTTTACGGTTTACTTTCTTCAGCCATTCTTTTGGTTCCCTCTATTCTTCACACAAGTTTTCCAGCCGGGTGCTTCCGTTAGGGCTTGTGGCAATTTAGAAAGAGCTACCTTAGCAACATGGTGCCAATAACTGAATCCAGGGCATCAGCTGTCCCCTTATTGTTGTGACAAGTACTGAGAACATTCCCATCTAGGCATTATGGTGTTACAAGGAATACAATCATATGATTCTTCTTCCTGTCAACCTCATAAATGCACTAGCTACAAGAAAGCACTAAGTCCATTTTCATAAATCCTCCACCACAGCTTGAAACTCTGGGCTGCTGTGTCTGTGGCCACAGTGAACTTGTTTTATTTTGCCTATGACCTCATCTGTTTGCACTGTTGCCTGATCTTTGTCTGTCTTTCAATGTTTTCACAGAGACACAGTCACACGGAGCCTTGAATTTCGATGATGACCAATTTCTAACTTTAAAAAAAATTATATACATCATTTCCATAAAGTTCCCAAGGATGACATGAAAGATGATCATTTTTTCTCATTTAAAAATCAAATAAATTAGAAATTGGAAGCATAAATAACTTGTTCCAATTTGGGTTTATTTAGCGGTTTTAAGGCACAGAGTTCAGTTCATGGGTCACAACAGCCTCACTCAAATTAGGATGAGTTAGAAAATTGTCAAAGATTTTGTAGCCCCCTTTCTTTGATTTTTAAATTTTTAATTAAAATATAATTATAGCATTTTCCTCTTCCCTTTACACCCTCCATCACCTCTGTATACTTCCCATGCTTTCCTCCCTCTCACATTCATGGTCTCTCTTTCTTTGAATATTAGTGTGTGTGTGTGTGTGTGTGTGTGTGTGTGTGTGTGTGTGTGTGCGTGTGTGTGTGTGTGTGTGTGTGTGTGTGTGTGTGTTTTATGTACACAACCTGCTGAGTCTACTTCATATTGCTTATATGGATATGACACCAAGGCTGAACACTTGACAACAAATTAGGGGCTCAGTTTGAGAAAGACTAATTCTCTTTCCCTAAGCAGTCACTTGTAGTTCTTTGTCTAGGGGTGTGATCCCATGAGATTTTCCCCTTCCATGTTAGCATGTTTACTTGTCATTGTTCAGGTCTTATTAAGCATCCATATTATTTCAATTTCCTGGGTATTGCTTCCCTGTCATTTCTAGAAGACACAGTCTTACAGCAGATTTCCTGGTCCTCTGGCTCTTACAATCTTTCTGACATCTTTTCCATGATGTTTCCTGAGCCTTAGGGTGCGGGAGTTGTGTTATAGATGTTTCCATTGAGGCTACACACCCCATGGTCAGTTGTTCTCTCCATTTTAACCAGTTGTGGTTTTCTGTAATGGTCTCCATCCACTGCAAAGAGAAACTTTCTTTGATGTGGGTCGAGAGCTACACTAATCTGTAGGTGTAACAATAAGTTTTAGAATGTGGTTAGCAATTATGCTGGTCTAATAAGTGGAAGTACTAGTTTCTCCTCTCAGATCTATCACCTCACTAGCCACATACAGCCATATATGTTTATCATAGAAGGCATGATTTTCCTCCTGTTAAGTGGGCTGTATGTTCAATTAGATAGTTGTCATTTGCTACCAAGACATGAGAGCCACTATTGTACCTTTAGTGATACCTTTCCATTCCAGGTCATTGCTATGCTTAATAGGCATCACAGCTGCGTAAGACCATTAATTGTTTCTTTCCCATGGCAGCTGGCATAGCAACTTCTGGTCCAGTGAAAGTTAGACCTCAGGAAGATGGTTTCAGCTCAGGCCCAGCTCAAATCTTCTGAGCCCTGTATCAGAGCTGTGTGGTACCTTCAACAATAGAGACTCAAATTCTGTCTCTGAGAGGCAGCAAAGGGTATTAGCAATAGCCTGAATTGTTTGAAGAACTTCTTGGACTATGCTGACTAATAACTCAGACTATAATTGTTTCTAGTCTATGGTTTTTTGAGGGAGCATTGTCAGCCCAAGTAGTATAATCTCACTTACATACATATGTATGTATACACATAAGTATATATATTATATGTTATTTTACATAAATATAAAATAATATAATTCATTGAGACTTTTGAAGATATCCTTGGTGTTATTAGTTCCTCTCCCCTCCTGCTCCTTTATTGATCTCTCCACTTCCACAGTTAAAGCCCCTTCCCAGTTCGCCCCTTCATATAACCTGCATGCTGATGCTTCTGTGTGTTGTATGAAATAAAGTAGGTAGTCTGGGTTACTGAAAGAAGGGTGGAGAAAATAGACACTGGGCTCCTAGGCTGTATTGAAAGACATATGCGACAGATATAGTGTTGTTGAGAGTTGGTCACAGGGCAAGTCTGTACACATGAAACATAAAGAGTGGTATGTTCCATTTATGATAAACATGAATATAATAAATATGTATGACACAGTCAGGCACCATTATTGTGAGCAAATATATAGTGGGGTATGGAAGGGAGAGAGAGGCAGAGAAGTTCATGTCCTGTGGAGAGAGGCAGATCTGAAGAAGTGAAGGTGGTGAGGAACAAGCTGGTTTGGGGGACCTGCTTGCTACCCGGGGCCATGGTAATGTCCTAGACTGATGCCAAGGGACATGTCTGGGTCCGTGGCCCTACTGCAGCTGTGGTCTGTGTTGATATTCATGGTTTCTGTTACTATGAAAGGCCATGAAGATGTCCAGGGTCTGGGCCACCACATGTGGCCATGTTGGTGCCTGAAAGCCATGCAGGGACCATCCTAATCTGAGTGGCCTGGGAAGTCCCCAGGGCCATGGAGTCATCTGTGCCAAGATGCTGCTGCCAAGGACCATGTCTAGGTCTGTGGCCCCACCACAGTCAGGCTCTAATTTGAGTTGTATCCTGAGTCAAATCCTTGACTCTGTGAGGGTACCTCTTTACATTGGGATCTAATAACCATCAGCTTAATGGTACCCAGACAGAAATTATCATTTAGTTAAGGTGCCAATGATGCAAGAACCAATAGCAATTAGCAGAAGTAGAAGGGCCAAAGGCCCTGTGATGGATGACATCAGAGTTACTATCTAAAATGAACTTAGAAATGAGAATGAGGGCTAGTTATTTGCTTTATCTCACATCTCCTTTTTTTGTAATATTTTTTTAGTACAGCCAGATTATTTCTAATGATTCCTAAATAGTTTATATAGAAACAACAATTTTCTTTTAAAGCTAAACAATAGACTCACACCTTTGAGATCTAGCAAAAACTATAGATATGGTTAAAAAGCATGAACATTTTTTCCTCTGTCCTGACAGCCAGATATAGATTGGACAGAGAGGTCATTATCCCGATGAGAAGCACCTTTAAATCTATGCTTTACAATTTGCATTTATACATCGTAAATAATTTTCAGAGACCCTCAGAACTTACTTCCTTGCATAGACTTAAACTCTTTTTCTCTTTCTATCGAATCATTTACAAGAGACGGAAGTAGTTATTACTGAGAACAGTCATTACAAAGCATGTTCCTTTAGTGGAAAGTTATATCTGAAACCTGTTTATCTTTTAATATGAAGCCTGTTAGTAAGGCAAACCTGTCTACCTTTTCTCTACAGGAAGCCTAGCAGCTCTAGAAAAAGCAAGGCCTAATTTTTATATATAAAATGAGTCAATGAGGTGACTGTAGCTGCTGCCAAGCTGACCAAGCTACATGGTCTTGCCTTCAATACAATCAGAGATCTGAGAAGTATAAATTATAGCAGAAAGTATAATCCAAATGGCCTATATATCAGTGAAAATGACAGAGACTTGTCCATTTCCAAGATGGTCATCCCAGGCTCCTGTAGTCTCCATGGTGCTGGGAGAAGAGGTATCAGGACAGCATCAGTCTTCAGGCACCAGGCCCAGGAGATGAGAGGTTGTCCTGTGATGAGGAACATGGGGGAGACTTATCTTACTTTTTCTAGGCAAAGTGGAGCATCAACTCTCCAGTGTCCTGCTTGTCCATAGTTTGGGAAGGGTCCTGGCTTCAGATGCAGAATTGTAGCAGTCTCGCCCAGTGGTTAGCATTATCAGAATCCAGGTGGAGTAGCTGTGTTGCCCTGTCATCTTCTTTGGAGACCTTGGGGTTACTGCTAGGAGCTAGAGGTCTCTGTCATAGTAAGCTTTTTCCAGTAAACTTTTTAAATGCTGTATTCACCAGATCTCTGACAAGTTTGAGGACCATTAAGTATATTTGAGCTAAACAAATCTAGGCTTAACCTTGCAAACACATATATGAGGCTAAATAAAACCTTTTCCTATAATTAATTGCATTAGTACTTAGCATGACTACAATTATAGTTCTGAACACACTAAAGAATTTGATCTTTTATAAGGTGACTGACTATTATTTGCATGTCTTAATTATCTTTAACAGTTCACAATTATAAGCTTTTATAAGATTAGAATTTTATACCTCTATCTCTGTTAAGTTTGAGCCTTAAAAAGTAACAATTTCTGAATTGAAGTGCCTTTTAGTATCAAAATAAAACTTTTACCTAATAAACACAGTCTGCAGAGATACAGGGAGACTTTAAGAACCCATATAGTACACCATTACAGATTTTAACAGTTTGCTATATGACTCTGTTTATCAAAATAACTTAAGCTTAACAAAGTTAGCAAAGATAAAGAGGCTAGACATACATTCTTAAGCATGAATAGACCTTACATAAGGAGAGATATTCTCTAGGCTGGTTCAACCCCACCTTAGGGTTCAACAAATAAAACAAATAAAAAAGCTTGCTTTAATTAATTTGGCCATGATGATTGGAGTCAGTGGTCTTTGTCCTCCCATCTTTGGGATTAACAGTCTCCATTCTATGACAGGTTTCCAGCCATGCAGCGTCTCCCCATTGTCAGAATCGCTCCACTAGGGTACTATGTGTACCTCAATTGATGAACCTGTGTGGACACATCATAGTCACCCTAAACCCACAGTTTACTTGATGGTTCACTATAATTTCATTTAGAAACCATAAGATTATAGAAGAAATAAAATATACTATATATGCTGCATTAACCAGGACTTCCATTAACACAATGATAGAATATAAAATCAAAGCTAGGTTCATCACACAGCTTTTACTTTTGCTCTTTTATATATATAATATATATATATTATATATATATAATATATAATATATATATATTTAAAACATTTTAAAAGAATGATGTCAAAGAATAACCCAAATGATTTGCTTCACTGTCTAATATTTCAGGTAAATATATTCTCCTTTTGATGGCTAGACAAGAAAGAGAAAGGGGAGAACAGACAAAAGACTGGCTTGCCCGCCCCGCTCACCCTGCATTTCCTACTTCACCTGGTGCATAAATATGCTCCAGCACACCAGCTTGCACCCTTCCTCCTTGCACCCTCATGATAGCTAGAGCAAATAATCAGAGCCAGGCTTCAGCCAAGACTCGTACCTGTGGCCTGGGCAATTCACATATACTGAGTTTGCAGAAAAAGCAGAGGACATCAATTCCCCATTTATTACCAAGGACATTGGCAGATTGTATTTAACTCCAGCATGACCACCTACTCCCCCAGCCCCCAGTCCTTCTCCCAGAGCAGCCAGGCTAACTTAATTAAGACATTAGCTAAGAAGATACAAAAAAAAAATGCTTCTTAAAATCTATTGAGAGTGGTAAGGACTTTCTCACTGAGATGAGTTGACATCTGATCTCTGCTCCCTTCTGTGCAGCACAGCCAGCACTGTGGAATGTGTCCCCAGCCTGGCTGATGTCCTTAGAAGGAAGCCCATACCAATGTTCAGCTGATTATAGAAGAAAGCGAAGGGATTCTGACTGACTATAGAATGCTTACAATGTGCGCACTGTTATTATGGCACTGTGCCCAGGGCTCATCAAAGATAAATGAGGTTTGAAGAGTAGAGTTTTATGTTAAACTTAATAGACATACCCCTTCTTTCCTTAAAAAGAAAAACTGGCAAGGGAGTGGAAAAGACATCAAAGCAATTTTCCTATAAATCTACACGAAAATCAATTTCAGAATCAACTTTTGTGCTTTTATTACTTATGGTGTTTTTATTTATTTTGTGGGTGGAGGGAAACTGAAACAGAACATAATTCAATACCTTTCAAATTGCTTTGGAGAAATATAATAAATCCAATATATATGGAAAAGTTTATAGGGTTCTCTCTCTTTTATTCAGAAAATATACACAACTCTGAGATCCTTCTCCGATGTTAAGACTTTTTCAATTTTTTTCCAAAGTTTTTCATACGTATGTCACAAGATTTCCTAGGTGCTTAGCAGTTTATAATTCTGCAAATCTTGATAGGCAACAAAGGTTGCTATTTTGGGCCATAAGAAGGTGTTGTCTTTTCTAAACTGCCATTCTTAAAAGTCCTCCTCTGAACTTTACAATCATAATCTCTCATTTCAGTTCCAATGGCTAGGAATTTTGATGGGAAGTAGGAAGGGGGTGTTCATTAATATTGCAACATCAGCCTCAGTAGTGCTCTTTGTGTGTGAAATTGTATTTTTATGCATTTCTCTGGTTTTGTTCAAATCAGCTCTATTGAAAATCATCTTGAACCCAATTTTTATCCAGTAACTGCCTCTAAATATGCATCACTCTTGTGACTCTTAAAGATTTGTTGGTTCAGCTTCTCAGGCAAGACTATTTGAATGCACAAGATGGTTGGCAGAATGTACTTTGGACTGTGTCAAAATTAAATGAATTCAAAGTTGCCTGCTTTTATGAGTAGTTATGTCCCCATTGTGAAAACCAATACTTTAATGAAAAGTTCAAAGTTTGTACTTCTCAAAAATGAGGGAGGGGTTAGTTGTGGTAGCATAGACCTGCCTCCAAGTGATTAAATCAATGTTACCAAGGGTACCAAGGGTATTTCTTTAGTTGGAAAACACTCTTGGAGTCTAGATAAATTCCTCTCAATCAAGTCTTGAATAATGATACCAATTCTTTTCCCATTAAACACTAGGGTCATCAGTACATAAATAGTTCACTATATATAAAAATAAACACCAGACACATACAATTAACACCAAAAACCATCTGCCCTCTTTATCTGCTGTACCCAAGAGGATGTTTTTGCAACTGGCTGGAAGAAGCATGGGTCAGAGGCAGATATTTCCCTAGGTTTTCTTCATTTACCTAAATTGAAATTGCCTCACAGAGAGGGAAGTGGGAATTAATGGACATTGATGAGAACATAGTAAAACCCCAGTGCTTTATATCGGATACAAAATCATTAGCACAGCAAGGAAAACTTTAAATAGATGTTAAGGCATTGAAAAGCATTTACCCCTTTGAAAGTCAACTTCCTTTAAATGTGCAGAACAAAGTTGGCAGCCATTCAGTGGTGCTAATGGTATTAAAACTATCCCAAATATAGAAGACTACTGCCGATGTGGCCACCAGGCTCCTTCCCTATGGACTAGACCAGTGTTTCTCCACCCTGGCCACACATTAGAATTACCTAGGGAGTCTGTGACATAATTGATCTCCATTGGAGAAAGAATGTATTTTTAAAGCTCACCAAGTAATCCTGATGTAGAAAGATGGAGAGGAGAACAGACTCGAAATTGGACAAAGTTTCCACACTTGAAATACATGCACAGGCTCCTCTCTTCTCAACCACACAAAACAGTATCTTTTCAAATGGAAAGTTTGGGTAGGGTGCATAGGAAGAAAGGGGCTGCATTAGGCAATACAGCCTGCTAGGGAGTAAGAGAATTTGTCTTTTATATAAGCTCCATCCCTAGAGAGTGTTATAAAATATAATATACTAAGTCAGATATGCAAGGAAAACACATCATTTTAGTTATTATGTCTTTAGCTTCCTTCAAGACAGTATCCTCTGGGAAGCAGAAAAAACCATAATCACTTAGTACTAAAAATCATCTTAGGTTGAAATAAAATACAGTAATATTCAAATAGAGTTGCTAAAGGGAGGAGTCTCATGTCATCACCTAGCAGCTTTCCTCAAATTTCCAGTCTTGCCTCGTCATACTGTGCCTTTCTTTATTGTTATTAATCTTTTAAATCAATTCCTGGTCTTTTTTGCCCCACTTGGTAGAGTTCATCCTTTTGAATAAGGAAAATGGTGAGAAGGAATTTCTTCGTTTGCATTTTGTTTTCTGTTTTGCTTCATGTGTTGCAAGGAGCAAAACACAGCCTGAGAAGACCCATGCAAAGACTGTTATTCAACCCAGGCTGTAGCATAAGGAGACAAAGTTGTTGAAGCCAGAGAACAGGCAAAAGCTATGAGATCAGAAAGTATGTTTGTGGGCCCACCCGGATAGTTATAATTCTCTGTTTGCAAGTAAGCAGATTTGAAAGAGTTTGTAAGAACTATTTTTGGAAGAAGTAGAATTTGTAAGTTTGGACACTAATATTAAATGACTATTAAAGTTGTAATGGCTGAAATTATTTTAATGATAAACAGGAAGGAGAATAAGGGAACTTCCATTTCTATATTTTTTATCTGTATAATTTTACATGCCACATTTCTAAATATACCATAGTAACCATCTTTCCAGAAATGTAATATTTTTGACCAGAAATTAAATTAAAAAATTAATAAGCTAGAAATATAATAATCAGTGGCACAAGCACGAGTGCATGCGCGTGCGAGCGCACTCTGTGTGTGTGTATGTGTGTGTGTGTCTGTGTGTATGTATGTGTGTGTGTGTGTGTGTGTGTGTGTGTGTGTATTGGGGTGAGGTGCTAAAAAAGGAGATGACTGGGAAATGGCCCTTCCTGAAGGAACAGAACTTGAACGGAAAGACCACTTAGTGCGGCAATTCCACAGTGCAAATGCAAACTCTTTATGTACTTACTTATTCAGAATCACCCCAGGGTGCAGACTCAACCAGTAAGAATTAATTAAATGATTCAAAATAAAACACCAATGACCAAGGCCAGTTAAATTCAACTAAATACATATTTTTAAGTATCTCTCTTTTTCCATCTTAAAAATGAGTCTAAGAGTCCATTTACCCAACCACCACAAAACAAATGTTTTGTTTTTCATTTTGTTTATATCTTATTACCCATTTTGTGTGTGTGTGTGTCTTTTGTCTATAACCACATTTTTCTAGCAATAAGATATGAATTCAGAGACAATACTTTCTCCTCACTCTTGTTGGTCCATGAATATGCTATCTGACCATTTACTTTCCACAGATAAAAATCATTATATATCATTAAGGAGATACATGTATGAATATATGTATACACATGCATAAACATGTGCATAGGTAAAGATAAATACATATATTATATATCTAACATACTGTAGTTAATGAATCTTTCAAAATAATGTTACCTGTCATGAACTTGCTTAAAAGCTCATCCATCTGCGGCTATATACTAACATTTTTTGTGAAAATAGAGGCATGGACTGAGGAGATGTGTCAGCTCCCTGCACTGTATTGGGCAGCTCACAACCACCTCTGATTCCAGCCATAGGGCAATCCAAAGCCTCTGGCCTCTGGTGGTACCTATATTCACACACACACACACACACACACACACACACACACACACACACACGACTTTAAAAATAATAAAAACAAATCTTATAAAATAAAAATAGCCACTGGGCATGCAGCTTACCGATAGAGCACATTCTTTGCTTGTGCCAGGGCTTGGATTCAATGCCCACCACCAAAACACAACAACGTCTCACCATCTACAAAAAGCTAATAAAGCTACCAGGTGTTTCAGTTCTTCACCAACAGTGGCTTGAATGAAGAATAAGCTGTGCTCACCCTGAGGCTGTGCCTTTTTGCCCATTCCCACACCATTGCTCTCTCATTTGGAGAATCTAGTCCTTGTGAAAATGAGAGTGAACACTGTACAGTCTTTTCTTCTCTTCAGCTTGAGTAGTGTGGGTCTCCATGTTAATCCCTATCTACTGCAAAAAGAAGTTTCTCTGATGTGGTTTACAGATGCACTCATCTGGGGACATAATGTTAAGTCACTAAGAGTAGATTTAACACCATGTCCAGTTAGCATCATGATAGTAGTACTTTCACGTAGGGCCTGTCACTTGTCTAGCCGCAGGTTCTTGGCCCCTGTAATAGTGCCAGGCAAGGGTTTCGACTGTGGAGTGGGCAGTAAATCCAATCAGCAGGCGGTTGGTTACTCCCATGCCATTCACTCCACTGTGCTGTCGGATTGGTTATTGTTGCAGCTTGCAGGGTTCATAGCTGGGTAAGATTGGTGACTCGTTTCATTTTACAGTAGAATGCATAATACCTTCAGTACTGTGAAAGCTAGCCAGTAGGAGTGACCCTTCCAGGAGAGTAGCAGCTTGGTTTCTCCATGCTGTATGACTCGAATAAGTGGTACCAAGTTCTGGAGGGCAACCAAGAGCACCGGCCACAGTGTGTAATGTTTGAGGATCTGTGAGCTCTTTCTCACCAACAACTCAAAAGAAAGTAACTCATTCCTGGCACTAGGCTATTTTCTTGCTATCCTGTGGTATCTAGTAGGGATATTATTGTACAATTTTAAGTTAATGTTATTTTAACTCCATATATACATGCATATATATGCATGGACATATTTTAAGAAGCTTCTACAATAGTGAGTTTCCATAAGTCTTTGTTGAAATGTCTTTATTTTTAGATATTCTTCCCCATATTCCTTCATCTTTCCTGCCTATCCTTCCATCTACTTCTCTATCAAGACCTTCCTTCACCATCATTTACCTTTAAAACAGTGAATTTTATCTCTCTCCCTTTGAAATTTCTTCATTTCTACAGATGTTCCAAGTGACACACATATCTTAATAATCAAGGTTAACATTCACAATGAGAGAAAATATGTGATATTTGTCTTTCTGAATCTGTTTTCCCTAACTCAGGATGATTGTTTTCAGCTATAACCTTTGAAAACTTCATAATTTTATTTTTCTTAGTAGCTGAATAATAGTATATTGTGTAGATTTTACCACACTTTAATTATCTAGTCATCAGTTGATGGATATCTAGGCTATTTCTACTTCTTATCTATTGTCAATATAGCAGCAGTAAACATGGGTAAGCAGGTATTTTATGAAATCCTTTGGGTTTGCACCCAAGAGTGGTGTGGTTGTATTATGTGCTATATCTACTTCTGGCTTTTTGAGGAACCTCCACACTGATTTCCACAGTGCCTGCAACAGTTTGCACTCCCACTGGAAGTGAGTAAGTAGATAAATACTCATTTTTCTTCAACCTTAAATCAAATATCTATATCATACCTCCCTCCAAGACTCAGGGATCACTGGGAAAGAGGAGACAGAAAGATTGTGAGAGCCAAAGGTGGTAGATAACTGCAAGGAAACAATGCATTCTAGACACAAAAGGGCAATTGCAAGTATGAATTCCCAGAAGTTGAGATTCCATGCGTAAGACTGGGCAGGCTCAGTCCATAAAAAGTTCCAGTTTAGACAGGGGAAGAGGCCATGAAATCTCACTCCTAGCTAAGAAGCTATTGGGAACTGATAGTTATTAGTAGAAAGAGAATAGGGTTTTTTGTTTTGTTTTAAGAGTTTGGCCCATGGTAGCTTTTCCACCTGTCAGTTAAGACCATGCATTCAAGAGTATATGGGCAGCATAAGCCATACATGATAGGTTAAAAACAAAGAGGACACAAAGTTGAGTGAATAGAGAAGGGGGGATTGTCTCTGGGAAGAGTAGGAGAGTGGGTAAATATAGTAAAAGTATATTGTACAAAAATCTCAAAGAACTAAAAAAAATGAGAAAAATATACCAAAAATAAATTTAAAAAAGAAAAAGAGACTGAGAAGAAAAAGTAACCACCAAATGCATGATTTCCAGATGGCTAATGAATTACCTTTCACTCAATAACTTCAGGTTTAACATCCTGCTAAGTGAATGGGTCAGAGCTAGGGCTGCTTCAGAGGAAGCATGGCTTCCTGTGTACACAGGATGACATCTCTGAGATCACTGACAAGATGGATTTGCCTAAGTACAATGCTTCCATGCACAGAGGGTTGTGGACAAAAGCCCCGACACTTCCTTTACCTCCATCTTGCCACCACACTAAGTACCACCTTCTTTATGTGGTTTTATTTAATATCCCTAGATCTATCCTTCTGGCAGACCAAACCCCCAAAAGGTAAGATGAAACTCTTCTCAGGAGGTCACAACCTTCATTAACGAGGCCTGAGCCACCTGTGCCCCTTTGGAGCTAATTTTCCTCTCCGTGGAGTCTGATAACAAAAGCTATGGGAAAATTTTTTTGGACTTTAGACTCAGTTTTCCCAAAATAAATCTATTTTTATATCAAAAATACTAATGCATTTGAAATTAGTCACATATGGATAAGCATTATGCATGCCTCCATAAATCAGTTAACACATCAGGTCTAACTTGCTTGGCAAATAATTGGAAATATTTTTGAAAAAGAGCAGCAAGAGAATTTAATCTCTACAACAATGCAGAGATTTCTGTAAATGCTTCATATGCCATGAGGTTTCTCATAGCTAAGAAAGAACGGAAGAATCATATATTTCCCCCTGTCACTTATTTGCATCAGAAGGCAATTATGGTGTTTCAGGCTTTCAGGATTAAGAAAACCGGATCTCAAGGTTTTTGTTTGTTTGTTTACTAAGAAGAAGTTTATTGTGCCTACTATGAGCAGGCTTTGGGAAATATTTTCCCCAAGGCTGAGACTGAAATAAAGTGAGACTGGGGTTTTCATACATTTTTGGAGTCTTTATCTCCCATATATGGTGGCATGCAATTTGATTACGTACTTTGAACTACCAGGTGCTAATATTCATAATGGCTGGAATGAAAAAGGAAGGGGCTGCAGGAGAGGTGTGGTCAGCGCACCCTATACAGTGACACTGGCCAGCCTTCATACTCTTCCCTGGTTTGGCCCCTCTTAGCACTTGGAAGAGAAGGAAAAGAGAAGAAAACAATATAAGATGCCATTTTTTAAAATGTTCAGTACTATAAGGGCACTTAGTTTATGTTTATGCCAAGAGGATTATCTAACAAGGTCTTGTAAATCTTTAGAATTGGAGTTACCAAAGGACAGCAACATGCTTCCTTTGGACCCTAAATAAATCTTTCTAATATAATTAGAATGCATTTATTTTAATCTTCTGAAGTGGATTCTATAAATTTGTATGTATTTCCTGAAAATATCTTCCCAGTGTAAATATTCCCATTTTTTTACTTCTTATATATCAACCATTGTGTCATTTAATAAAGAAAGTATGACAGGCAGCAAAAATAAAGTCTACAGAAAATCTGGAGTAGACTCAGTACCCAGACTTCCTATGTCCTCCTCCCAGGTCTAGTCTGATAAGTATAGTCTTCCTCCTCATCAAAGAAACCTCTCTTTGCAACAGATGAAGACCACTACAGAAAGTCACAATCAAAAAGCAGCGTTATGGACCCCAGTCCTAATGGATACATCTACAAAACACTCCCACACCTAAGGGAACATCACAGAAGAAGGTACAGAAAGATTATATGAGCCAGAAAGTCAGGGAGTTTCCTGTAAGAGTGTATCTTCTAGGAATGTCAGAAACTACACATATAAGATCTCATCAACATGACTGTCCAAATGTGAGCTGAACAAGGAGGACACCAATGATCGTGCCAAAATAGACTGGGAAAAAGGCAAGAGCCCTCAAGTCTATACAGAGAACTGCAGGCAACTGAGGAATGCTGGGAGCAAGAGAAATAATCTTTTTCAGGGAAATGCATACCAATTGGTTGTCCAGTGTCAAATGGTCAACCATAGAAACATTCATACAAGTACCATTATACAAAACTGAGTAGGTTATATTTAGGGATACATATAAATATAAATGCATATATATGTCCCTACACATATTTGTGTGTGTGTGTGTGTGTGTATGTGTGTGTGTGTGTGTAATAACAATCAGTGAAAAAATATGCCATGAGTTGAAAAAGGGCAAGAAGACATATTTTTAAAATGAAAAAAAAGTATAAGTTTTTTTTAAAGAAAATCTAGAGTATATAAATCTATGAAATAAGTGACTGTCTTGTTTTTCAGTATGGTTTCCTGGGCCCCAATAGGTGGCCACCTAAAGGTCAGATTCAGAAAGAATGGAAAGGGCAGCATATCAGAATATGTCTTTCTATTTTCATATAGTGACTAAGAGGGCTGCATTATGTTTTTGGATAAAGTGTAAAAGCACTCTTAAAGCACTATGTAAAATGAGATGAGAGCCAAAATATTGCTGGAAATCATTATCTATTACCTAGATAATTACCCACATAAAAGGTAACTTAATTATATGATTTAGAGTGTGTTTTTTAAAAGATTTAATTAACTGTAGTCACATTCTAGGCTTTAAATGTATGCAGCAAGGAAGAAGTATACAGCCATGCCCTGTACACTAATATTTCAGCCAATGACAGACAACTTACACCACCATGACCCTCTAAGTTTGAAAAGGAGTTGAAAAGTCCAACTAAAATTCCAGATGCCTAGTGACACCATCATCTTGACTTTTTCACATGGTTTCCTGCTCTGTATTTGTGGCATAAATAGGCCTACTGTGCTGCCTTTCATATAAAGGGTAACACATGCAATCGTGTTGAGTATGAAATGATGTTAATAATAAGTAACTGTGTGGCTGACTCATTTACTTTTTGTCACTCTTTAGAGCATGTTATTACACTTAACTTTTGAAAAAAAAAGGTTGTATGCAAAAAACAATGTACCATGTTGCACCACCAGTAGCACTTCATACCATCTGTGTTTGCTACATCTCACAGCAACATTAAAAAAGCATGTGCAGTGACTGACCTCTGCCATCTTGTATAAGCACAGTTAGTGGTGTTTGTACAAGGATGAAATTGCCTAAAGGACAGATTTCTCCGATGTCAACACCTGTTGCTAAGCAATACATGATAGTGTTTAAAGGGAAGTAAAATGGGATTCAGTTATGGCTACCTGGGATTTTCATTGTGGTTGTATGTATGTTTCTGCATTCTTATGTGCATATGTATGTGCATGCATGCAGAGGCCAAATGGGGATGCCAAGTGTCTTCTGTAGCATTAATCTAGTTGGTCTTAATAATAAAAACCAGGAGCCAGATATGGGGGTAAATGCTGAAAGATCAGTAAAGGAGCTAGCCACTAGAGAGACTTCTTATCTCTACCAAATCTTCAGCCTGAAAGGGAGCTGAGCTCCTGTCTCCTCCTGCCTTATATTTCTCTCTCTGCCCAGCCATATCATTTCCTGTCTTCACCTCCCAAGTGCTGGGATCAAAGGTGTGTGCCATTACTACCTGACTCTGTTTAGACTGGATCAATTTTGTGTAGTCCAGAGTGGCCTTTAACTCCTGATCTTCCTGCTTCCTCCTCCTAAGTGCTGGGATTAAATGTGTGTGTGCCACCACTGCCTGGTCTCTATGGTTAATTAGTGGCTAGCTCCATCCTCTGATCTTTAGGCAAGCTTTATTTGTTAAAGCACAAACAAAATATCACTAGTCTTCCTCAGTTATTATCTATTTTATTTTTGAGACAGACTCTCTCATTGAATCTGTAACACACCAATTTAGTTATACTAGCTAGCCTGTGAGCTCCAGGGCTCTTCTCGTCTCAGCTCCCAGAGTACTGAGTTTACAGGGACTCACTGCCAAGTGCACCATTTTGTGTGAGTCCTGGATAACCAAACTCAGTTATTCATGTTTGCACAGCAAATGCTTTACCCACTGAATCATCTTTCCAGTCATCACCTTGAAATTGCTAAGAGGCTTGAATTAAGTACACACACACACACACACACACACACACACACACACACACACACACACACATATATATACATATATATGTAATATATTCTGACTTCTCCCACATTGGAAGATAAAGACCAAACAAAAGAACTACAAAGATGTTGGAAATAAATTTCCTGACTTTCCATTGATATAGTTTGCTTGTAATTATCAAATGTTTTATCTCCTTAACTGAGAGTGGAGATTTCACATTGTGCATGTTGATAAGGGATTTCATTAGTCTCGTTGTTTTCTTCACTTTGGTTCTAATATCTGTGACTCTGTCTCTTAGCCCTTCGTTTCCTGCTCTCTGTCTCCTCATCCCTTTCCTCTAGCACAATGTGCTCTCATTTTCCATGGTACCTTTGCAAACAGTTTTTATACCTTCTCTGGACCACATGCTAGTCTAAAAGAGAATTAAATTTATTGTAAGAAAAATAAGGCAAGAGGCTAGATAATGGCTTAGTCATTAAGATCATTTACTTTTGTTAAAGAGGACTAGAATTCAATTCAGAGTGCCCATTCCACACAGTTCACAACTGTCTGTAACTCTAGAAACCTTCTGCTGGCCTCTATGGACACATGCAACAAACTCACATACACAACACCAAAATGCACGCATACATACATACACGTAAAATAAATCTTTTTAAAGATATGTTTAAAAGAAGTAAAAGTAAGACAATATTCTATGTCAGTATATTTTGAAGCCTAACACTTAGGTCCCTAAATGAAAATACAGGAAATCTATATTACAAAAGCCCCTCAACAGGAAGAGCTAAGATAAATCTCTACTTAGTTTCAAGTTTCTTTTATCTCCCTACTCCTTTTTTTTCCTTTGCTGACAGCCCTTTGATAGCTTCAGAGACTTGCATTTTTCTAAAACATTTTGGATACTAATGTCAGTAGTTTCAAGATAAAGTGAGGAACATTGGCAGGCAAATACGGTGAGTTCCATCCTCTCCTTTGCCAGTCCGCTGAGACAGCCAGGCTCAGAATTAAAGTCTATTTTCTCACCTATTATCTTCTAGCACCATGCTGCCCAAGGCTACTCACTGCCTTAGTTAGCTTTGCATGGGAAGAGGAGGCAGTCAGGTTGAAGCTGAGCTTCTTATTTGACTGAAGTTGATCTAGACATTTAATTAATTACCCCAAAGACTGACATGTAAAGCAATGATCACACATAATCACAAATGAGAGCGGTGCTCTCATATAGTTCTATAAAAGATAGACTATCAATGTCAGTGCCACCTTTCATGGGCTGATCTCAGTGCATGTTTGGTATGGTGTTCTGAATGGTAAAGAGGATAATCTACTGTAGCTGTGCTTTTGTTTTTTGAGTTTTGAATGAATGAATTCATTAAGTATAAGGAAGAAGAAGAAGAAGAAGAAGAAGAAGAAGAAGAAGAAGAAGAAGA
>CABHPQ010147165.1:12814-32729 GCA_902168405.1 Peromyscus aztecus
TATCTATCTATCTATCTATCTATCTATCTATCTATCTATCTATCTATCTATCATTTTTGGTTTTTCGAGACCGGGTTTCTCTGTGTAGCCCTGGCTGTCTTGGATCTTGCTCTGTAGACCAGGCTGGCCTCAAACTCAGAGATCCATCTGCCTCTGCCTCCCGAGTATTAAAGGTGTGCACCATCATGCCTGACTGATTTAAAGGATTTTTAAATAAAACAACCTAAATTTACTGGTGAAGTCATTGAGTAGCAAGCACACATGCCAGAAATCGGTTTAGGACCTTTTGTCTCTGTAGTCAGCACATTCTAAAGAATAACTTGGCAGCAACTGGCATTTCACTTAAAAACTCATTGTGGGACCATAGCTGGAGAAATTAGGTTGGGCCTTTTTATCATTTTAGCCTCAAAAGACCCTTCTGGACAACCTCGGAGTACTTTTTCTGTGTCTTGTGTTTACTATGTAATGGGTTGTCTGTAGAATTTAAACGCAAGACCTCTCATTCATTCTCATATCACAAAGACCTTCCTCATGGGCAAGAAACCAGGAGTCATTCAGTATTTTATTAATGAAAGAAAGAATGTCCCAAAGAAACACACAATGAGAGGGGAGCCCATCCCTCTTGTACAGAAGACAAGAGGGGTCAGAACCCCAGGAGCAGGACTGGTGTGAATTTTCAGCCTAACTTAAGGATTGAGGAGTAAACATCATTGAGGATGGAATGACTTGCTACAAGATGTCCTCCTTCCTGGTACACAAACCCACATTCTCTAGATCTTACTGAGTTATGGAATGTGTAAATAGTTACAATGACTGAGGTTATAAAGTCAAAGAATAATGAGTATAGTATAGAGCAGACAGACGGGAAATATCTTGTCTCTCTGACATGCTGGTAACTTGTGAAGGTCTGTATAGATTAGATGAACTGAGATGCAAAGTCCCACCGTAATTGTAGAGAGCACCATCCCTGTGCTGGGGTCTTGGACTGAAAGAAAGAAAGCTAGCCGAGTATCAACATTCATAGCTCTCTGCTTCCCGACTGAAATGCAATGTGTTGTCTATCAGCCTTCAGTTCCTACTCCCATGACTTCTCTGTTATAATACACTGTTCCCTTGAGCTGTTGGCTGTAACCAACCTTTTTCTGTTTGTGTTGAAGTGTTTTATTGTACTTATTGTATATAGTTTTTCTTGTAGTGTTATAACCTTCTTTTATTATTTTGGACAAAAAAGGGGAAATGTAGTGATATATTGTGTACCCTAATAAAATTTACCTGAAGATCAGAGTACAGAACAAGCCACTAGATTGGTGGCACACACTTTTAATCCTAGTACTCAGGAGATCTCTGTGAGTTCAATGCCACCCTGGCTACATGAGATTGACTCAGTCTAGGAGAGAAACAGAGCCAGGCAGTGGTGGCACACACCTTTAATCCCAGTACTGGGAAGCACACACGCCTTTAATCCCAGGAAGTGATGGCTAGGTAGACAAAGATATATAAGGCCCGAGGAGACAGGAACTAAAGGCTTTTCGGCAGAAGCGTCCTTTCAGCTGGAGTCTTTCGGGGGTGGCAGTGGCTTGTTCCTTTGTCTCTCTGATCTTTCAGCATTTTCCCCAATATCTGGTCAGGTTATTTTTTTTTTTTTTTTTGGTTTTTCAAGACAGGGTTTCTCTGTGTAGTTTTGTGCCTTTCCTGGAACTCACTTGGTAGCCCAGACTGTCCTCGAACTCACAGAGATCCGCCTGCCTCTGCCTCCCAACCTTTTAACCTTATTAAAATTTTTATAAAAACCTTTATTAAAAACCTTTTAACATTCGAGCAACAGTGTATTGTCACAGGAATAAGAGCAGTAACTAACACACCATGTCTTCCTCATTTTTAAAATGAAGGTTCTAGATAATTTCCTTTTGTTCAGATACTTTATGAGAATTTAGGCATTAATATTTTCCATAGGCTTTGCCCAGATTTGGGTGAAATTGGATGCATTTTTTAACCTCTGGTTCACCTCTCCCAGTTTGGTTCTCACCCAGTACCTGTTCCCTTGACTTCTAAATTCATTCCGTGGTATTTTTTGTTGTAGCAAAGCCATATTCTCATCTCCGTCCCCCACTGGCTCTCACCTGGTGTTGACTGAAGGGGAGCCTCTCCACCTTCTATAAACATGGCAGAGGTGGGCATGATTGCCAGATGAGCAATGCTGATGATTGTAGTCACTGGAAGGTTCCCATAGAATGCACGGGACTCTATGTCTTAATCCTGAGAAAGCGATGGAATTTACAGCAGCATTCCTCTAGATAGACACTTTATCCATCGTTTATGCATGAGTACACCAGACAGTACATTCACTAACCACAGACCTAACACCCTAGCCTGAGTTGTATCAATTAAGAAATCTCCACCCTTGTGAAACTGAGCTATATTCTCACAGTCAGGCTCAGTTTTGAGATGGGTACATAGGATTAGTCCATAAGTAAGTTTCCTTTAAAACTCAGTAATCAGTGATTGGATCCCAACTCAGACCTTTGTAAGCCATTGCTAACCCCGCATTTAACACAGATAACCCAGTGTTCTTTAAAAAAAAATGATTCTTTTTGTCTCTCTACATGCTACAGTGACTGGCCTACAGGCTTTGCATGTGATTTAAAGAATTTCCTATGGTCCAAAAGAGATTTTCCATGGCCAGAAGGGAACAGAGGCATGCTGTTCTGGGCCTGGCCACCAGTGGAGCTCTGGGCATGGCCCATTAACATTCTTACTTGCTTTTAATTGAAAGGATGCTGTCCCGACCATTTTCTTTTTCCATGGCACAAGCATCCTGCTGACAACATTGATCTTTTGGGGAAGCAGCACAAATGTACGATGATTAATATATTCTGCCTTGTTATTTCAGAAGGACGGCTGGATGGCTCTGCCAGGAGGCAGGTTACCCAGGTAGTTCACTTTCTGTCTTTCTTCCTTTCCCTGTGAACGTGCAGCGCTCATTAGCGTGGAGGCTGCCCAGGCAGGAGGGCAAGAGGGCAGGGGCATCTTCTTCTGCTAGCATCCAGGCAGCGACTGGACAAATGATCAGTTGTAACAGGGGTCTGGAGATGCAGATGGTGTTTTTGTGAGTTTTTCTGCTTATCACCTGCATCTAAAGACTTGCTGGCTGAATATTCACCTTTTTTTTTCTTTTTACAGGTTATGGTTTCTTAGAAAATCAGAACATATTGGAAAGATTTTGGAACATCAGTTACATACTTAGTTTCTTCTACTGATATCCCAACTGTGTAGTTATAAGTAGAAGAAATAAAATCTGAATACTCACTTAAGTTTTTATTATTTCTTTGTAAACTATGTAGAATAACTAAAGCAAAAGAAGGTGACAACATCCCTTTCATGGAAACTAAGATGTCTTTATCTAAAATTTATTCTGTGTTGTTTTAGCCTCCTATGTAAAGATACGCTGCCAATTAACCTGGGGTGAGCCTGGGGGGGGGGGGCACATCCAGTTATCACAGATGTTAAATTGTGCGGGTAACAAGTTAATAGCTGTCGGAAGTTTGTTATAATTAAGCCAAGAGAAAATTCAGACTTGAAAAGTTCCATGTTATGTGTGAGAAACTATTGACTTTCAATTAAATTTCGTCTGTAAACGTCGGCGAGTCACCGGACAACTGATTGGTGTGCTCCTCCCGATCCTGCTCCCAACTTTGCTCAGGGGTCCGTAGTTCTTTGTATAGGACTGATGCCTCTTGGGCTTTTCCCTGTGCCGTTGGTCATGTTGGTCTTCCTTGTTCGGCTCATTTGGGGGCCGTCGTGTTGGCTGCCTTATGGGTGTAGCCTCTGGCACTACTAGTGGACACAGTCTCAGCAAAGTCACCGGCCCCCTGGCTCTTGCCGTCTTTCGTCTTTCCACTCCCCCTCTGCAGTGCTTCCTGAGCCTCTAGATGTGGGAGCGTTCTGTAGATGTGTTCTTTGGGGAACTGGGCTCCACAGCTCTGCGTAGTGAATGGTTGTGGCTTTCTGTAATGGTCTCTGGTTGTTGGAAAGAGAAGTCCCCTTGATGAGGGTGAGGAGCACACTTACGCGTGGGTATGAGGACAGATGTTCATAGAGCGTTGTTAGGGATGATCTGGATTTAGTAAACTCGTGGTTGTGGGTTCTCCTCCAACGATCCCGACTTCACTAGCACTGAGTGGTTAGCTAGGTTTTCGATATCAGGCGTGGGCTCCTTCTTCTTGAGCAGGTCTTAAGTTCAATTAGAGACATTAGTGTCCACCAAGGTATGTGCGCCACTACAACACCTGTAGGGTTAACAAGTCATGTGGGTAGGACTGTTGTTTGCCTCTCTCCTTTGGAAGCTTGCACAGTAGCTATGGAAGCCAGTTCTCAGAGAAGGGGGATTCGTTTCGGCCCTGAAAACATGCATATAAGCAACATCATAGGGACTCAACAGGTCATATTTGGGAATATATATGTATACGCAAATACATATATGCATGGACTAACAATTGAGGCCACAAAAAGCAAGCAAGCAAGCAAGCAAACAAACAAACAAATAAACCTGGCAAGTGGTAGCACACATATTTAATCCCAGCACTCGGGAGGCAGAGGCAGGTGGATCTCTATGAGTTCTAGGCCAGCCTGGTCTACAGAGTGAGTTCCAGGACAGCCAGAGCTACACAGAGAAACCTTGTTTATAAAAACCCCCCAAATCAATTAATCAATCAAGCAAGCAAGCAATCAATCAGTCAATCCATAAATAAATAAATAAATAAATAAATAAATAAATAAATAAATAAATCCAAAGTCTGTGAATGAATCTCAGCTTTTGGGAAGAAGCAGGCAGAGAACAGCTCACCGCTGATTGCAGTGAACAGTGTGATTCAGGTCAGTGAAGGTGCAAAAACCACTGAGTGGGTTTATTTATGTAAGATTAGAATGAAATAGGAATTAGACAACGCACAGATATAATCTTCTCCTACTAATCACACATTTCCAGATATTAAAAAGGTCCAAATCAGCACTTCCTGTCAGGGGAACGTATTTTGAAAAATTTCAGTTCTTGACTTTTGACTCAGAAAACTATTAGTCAATTTTGGACTTCGTTGTTGTTGTTAACTATCATAATCTTAGTTCTGTGTCCCCTACTTTGTGTAAGTGTTCACATGTGTGCAGGTGTACACGCATGTGTCGGTGTACACACGTGTGTCGGTATGAGTATACGTGCAAGTCAGAGGTCACCTTCAGTATTGCTCCTCAGGTTCCACCCACTTTTCCTTTGTGACAGGCTGCCCGGCCTGGGTTTGCCAAGCAGGCTACGGTGACTGTCCCGAGATGTGCAGGGACCAACCTGTCCCAGCCTCCCCAGTGCTGACGTGATAAGCACGCAGCACTGTGCCTGGCTTTTCCTGTGTGGGTTCTGGGAACTGGACGCAGGCTCTTGGGCTTGCAAGGCAAGCACTGTATGGACTGGGTTTTCTTGTGAGCCTACCCATGCTATTAAATGATGTTTTTATGTGATATGCAAGTACCCCGGACCCTGAGTTACCAGTTACACACTTTATTAAATTCTCTATAAGGTGACTGTGTTAAATGTGAAAATGGGTAGTGAGTTGCCTATAATTTGTAATATGATACACCACTTGCATTTGCAATGAAAGCTGCTGACTGTCCTGTCCGTCTCAGGTGTCTTTCATCCTGACTTCAGGTTACAGAATGCAGCGTTTAAGGAAGATACTCTGTGAGATGTTCTTCACAACTCCTCACTGAGAAGCAGACAATTAAATCACCTTCCTCTTTGCCTCACTTTGTCTGCCCAAGAAGAACCAGATTTCAGTTTCTCTTGGCTTAGAATTGTGTTACATCAAAAATTCACCTCAGTGCTGTTTGCTTTAAGGTAACTCATACTTATGAAATATATTCCCTAATATGTTCAATACGTTAACATTGTAAGCTAATTTCCCCTTTAAGATCACTTGCCCTCTAAGGATACATTTAAAGGGTACTCAGTAGTAGAAAGAAGGATATGTAAGTAATTATGGTTATTCCAAATATACTCAGAAGCATATATGATCTATCTATGTATCTACATATCTGTGTATCTATCTGTGTATCTATCTATCTATCTATCTATCTATCTATCTATCTATCTATCTATCTATCTAATCTATCATCTACCAATCATCTATCTACTATCTATCTGTCTATCTATCATTTTTATATCTACCTATCTATCTAATCTATCATCTATCAGTCATCTATCTACTATCTATCTGTCTATCATCTATCTATCTATCTATCTATCTATCTATCTATCTATCTATCTACCTATCATCTATCTATCCATTGTTCCCCTCCCCATTTTGTTCTTTCTCCCTTTCCTTCTCTCTGCCTCTCCCTTTCCTTATCCCTCCTCTTCCCCAGAGTCACATGCCAACAGAATCTTTTCTCAGTTACTGTAAACCACATAAAAGTTTGTTACATCTCTACTGCTGACATTTTAATTTAAAATTTCATTTTCCCCGAATCACACCTTACCTCTCATATGACTGCAGTTGACAGGGTAACATTTGCTTCCTTCATGCTCGAGCAGTGCCTGCCTAGGGGCATGGCTTCATTTTCCGGGTACTTTGCTATGCCACTACCCAACTTCAGAGGTGGGTCTCAGTCCTCATGGATTTGCAGGAATAGCTGAGAGAGTCCACAGAGAAATTTGAAAAGTGAGTGGAGACAATTTGCAAATGAATCCCTCAGGTAACCATCTCCAATCTTTAGAAAGCGAAATCTCTCTTCTCTGAAGCTGTCAATGCATTGGGATACCCAGTCCTTTTTTATGTGAGAAAGACGAATGATGTATGACAAACTTTTGTTTATTGTAAACTGAAGTCTAAGAAAAGTTTAAAAACAAACTTTAATGCTTCATTTTTATGCACACAAAACCTAAAATTTGATTATGTCCTATGGTGATATTTTATTTGTACTGAAATGTGATTTTATTTGTATGTTACTAAATAAAGTTGCCTGGGGGTCAGAGCTAATAGCAAGCCATAGCAGAAGCTGGGCGGTGGTGGTGTATGCCTTTAATCCCAGTACTTGGGAGGCAGAGCCAGGCAGATCTCTGTGTGTTCAAGGATACAGCCAGCATGGAGACACACACCTTTAATCTCAATACCAACCATAGAAGACTTGGAGGTCTGTATAGATGGGCAGTGACGAGGAGGTCATGTGGTTGGGTTTACAACCAATGAGAAGGCAGAATAGAAAGTCAATAAAAAGGACAAACACACAGGATGTAGGTCTCTTGCTGAAGAGGACAGCAGCCGCAGTGAAGGGTAAGGTTTTTAGCTCTTAGCTCTGACCTCTTGGGCTTTCATCTCTGCATTGGCTCTGTGTTTCTTATTAACAAGACGGTTACATCTACAATGTCCCCTGGAAAAAATGCTTTTCAAAAAGCTTAGATGATTCTTATATTTATCAGAAGACTACTGCTTAGAAACACTTACACTGTAATTAGGATCTGGGTCTACTTGGGGGATGGTAATCAAAAATTAGTTTCTAAACTAGTGCTGTGGGAGTACTCCTGAAAAGTGAGGTGGCCACCCCACCTGGGCAGGCACCATCTGGCACTCTCTGGGCAGCCAGACTCTGAGTGTCCCCAGGACTGCTCAAAACATTGAACTCAGAATCCGCAGGTCTGATTTACTGTTCTGTTTGCTGAAATGGCCACATTAGATGATTTTAAAAAGACATTTCTCTTCTTTTGGATGTAAATCCTCAAGGGCTTTCTGCCATGGAGACCTGAGGTTGTCCTTTCAAACAAAGCTTTTTCATTTTTATATAGAAATAAAGATGAGAATCAGAATTGAAAACAAAACAAAACAAAACAAAAACCACCTTTTTATTTTACGTCAGGCAAGGTTCCTTTTTTTATGTGAACTCTCTGATAATAAGTTCTCTACTCTGTTATTCACTCTGAATAAGTACCTTCCTTAGGGAAACAGCCCTGCCTCTGCCACCCATCCAAGTGGGAACTCATCTACCAGAACAGGACTTGTCCTCGGAAGGCTTTTCCCCTGACGGGAAGCCGTGGGCAGCAGTGAATTCTGTTTCCTCCATCTCTCAGGTCTTCCCCATTCACACCTGAAGGTATCTTTTATACGTACACAGCAATTTCACACTTCTGCTCTCAAATGCACACGAACAGTTAAGGATATGCCCATCTTTCGAGCATCTCTCAGACCTGAAAATCTAGACACGCAGTACTTATGGCCACAGACAGGAGCGCAGCACAGGAGCAGAAAGGCATAGTGTAGGAGGAACACAAGAACGCTTGCAGGGAAACAGGAACAGGGTATGCAGATGGACTCAGAAAATCAGCCAAGTCAGGTCTGCGGTCTTCATGTTCAGACGCCCAACTCAGGTTCAGAGCAAAGGTCTTCATCTTGGGGTCTAAGTGACCCAGTATCTCACTTTCTGAGGGAAATCACCACTCTTTGTGGCCATATCTCTAAAGTTGCTTTTGATCCCTGTGTGAGAATAAATTTGCAGGGTTCTTTTGTTTTGTTTTGTTTTGTTTTGTTATTTTTCAAAAAAAGGTTCTGGCTGTCCTGGATCTCATTCTGTAGACCAGGCTGGCTTTGAACTCACAGAGATCTGCCTGCCTCTGCCTCCCGAGTGCTGGGATTAAAGGCATGCTCCACCACTACCCGGTGCAGGATTCTTTATCTGCTGCAAAGGAACTGTCTGTGTGGAGCCACCATCTATGGAGCTTCATTTCCATCTTGTGCCTTTCCCCCCCTTTTACCTCATTTTATCTTTTGAATTATCAGAAGTTTTATTGTTTGCTTTTTTTTCCTACAATTTATTTTTTCAGCGAAGTTATATTTTCCCAGTTATATTTTAGATGCTTATCATGGGTATTTTAACATGCATAATTAATTTAAAATTAATATCATTAACCATCATATAAACTGCACACAACACATTTCACACATTCTATTTCCCCTCCTTGCTAAATTTATATAGTAATTTGGGTCTACATTGCTCACTTTAATCACAAACTAGAAGCCACTGTTTTCATGTTAGTGATGGATTTTCAGTCACCCATGTTTATATATCTGTGATTTCTGTCCATTTTCGTGCCTTAGATTTTCTATCCACGGAAAGGAATTGCAAGATTATGCATCTGGTTAATCCTAGTAAGGCTTCCTACAAACATCTGCCCGTGGCAGGGGTGACTCTCCAGTTTTCTGGGGCTTTCCCACTGAAGATGGATCTTCTACCTAACGACACATCTTCCCTTTCCGGATCTGCTCTGATAAATTTCCCCAGGCAGTAGTAACTCCTTTCCCATTCTCTCTGTGTGTTCCAGGGCAGCTTCACTCCAGAGCAGAGTCCTTTGTCCCTGCTGGTGGCTGCAGGTACATACGCCTTACTTCTTAGAGTCTTCTCCTGATATCTCTCATTTTCTGTCTCTAATAAGGGCTCCCACTACAGGCTGAGGTCATTGCTAGAACTTTCCTTCAAGTATGTCTATAAAATCATGTTTCAAGGTTCTGGATGGGTATCACGTACACCCTGCCTTTAAAGTTCTTAAAGGCGTCAGCACTGGCAAACTTCACAGAATGGTTGTGCTTTGAGAATTAATCAAATGTTCTAAAAGTGTCATTTCAGCTGTTACGTGTATTTTACTTCCTTCTTAATGCTCCCTTCCCTTTGGCACAGAAAATTGAACTTCATGATATCTTGTGCCAAGTCATCCTCTCCGTTGACCCTTCACTGTTCCTTCATCTTCCAGGGCTTCAGGAGTCAGAATTCGGGGTGACAAGGACTGCATTGTCATGTTTTCCATGATAACATGTCAGCTTGCACTGCTGGATTTGCCTGGCACCGATCCTGACATCTGTCAATCATATTCCAAGGTTGTAAGTTCTCCTTTCGCTTGCTGAAGTTAAATGCAATCCCAGTATCCGGTTTTCTCCAGAGAACTCTGTGGGAGAAGGAAACAGAACGGGGCTTTGAAAGAAGCTGGAGTCAAATGCTGTCTTGTTACAGACCTCCTTCCACTCCCAGGAATGTTGGGACATATGTGTGGCAGCTTCCCTTCTGGTCAGTCTCAGAAGCATGAAGTCAACCTGAAACCATCACAGGAAGTCACACAGCGTCAAAAGCTGCTGCCGTGGTCAGCTCAGCCCTAGGCATTTCCTGATTTGAAACCATTTTTAGAGGATGACCTCTTCAGAATATCGCCGGTGTAGGAAAGGCTTGGTTTTTCTCTATCTGCAATTCAGTACAGAAAGCACAGGGCTGAGCTCCCAACAGCTTACCTGCAAGGGAGCCGGCACTGTGAGATTCAGAAAAGCCTACTGTCTCTGTGCCAACTGAATCACTTTAAAAAGTCTAGTGACACAGAACTGAAATGCAGTCTGCAGATACACTCCTACACCATACCTTCAGTGATTATGGGCTGTCGATGGCCTCTGAGTCAAGGCTGTATGGCTGTGTGTGGATCAGGTTGATAGCTGAGTACATTCATCCTGAGTACAGTTGTCTCCTGAGAGTACCATGGTATCTCAGCCAGTGTCGGATTGCCGCTCTATATTAAGTGGGTTTCAAGTGTCTGGAGTTTCCAACTTGTTTATCAACTAAAGGTAATGGAGGCCTTTTTTGCATCATGATCGTATACAAATTATTGAACTGAAAACTGTACTGCTAATTTGGGAAGAAAAAAAGCCTTTTCTTTATGAGTTGTGTTTGGTCCCAGAATTCTCTAACTCGAAAGTAGGTAGGTAATGATATAAAGATGGCAAACCTCAGTTCAGATGCTCTCTGTATCTATAGAAACACCCTTGACCATTTTGCTCCATGCAGAGTCCTGGCATCCTGGCTCTGAAGGGAAGAGCACTTTCCAAGGCACTATCTGCCTGGGAGCAACTTCCCAACAGTCCTGGAAGACATCAGCAGAGCCTTGTGATGCCTGGGGGACTCAGGAAAGCTAAAACCTAAAGCAGCTGCCTGTGATGCACTGTTCCCACAGAGAGCAGAACAGCTTTGGATGGTATGGAGTGTTTGAGAGCACTGGGGGAGGTCTTCTGACAGCCTGGCAGGTCCAGAGAAATCATGCCTTTTCAGAACACGCATCAGACACTCTGCCAGTGCCATCAGGGTGTGGCCAGGCTCTTCATCATGGACATCCAAGGA
This sequence comes from Peromyscus aztecus, assembly GCA_902168405.1. Taxonomy (NCBI): domain Eukaryota; kingdom Metazoa; phylum Chordata; class Mammalia; order Rodentia; family Cricetidae; genus Peromyscus; species Peromyscus aztecus. The sequence continues at coordinate 23,999 of CABHPQ010147165.1, forward strand.
AGGTAGCCTACCAGGAGGGGACTGTCTAACTTTGGGTACTGCAAAACCACAGGACTGCTCAGCCATGTGCTGGTAAGTCTGTGTCACTGTGTAAGTCACTTGGTATTAGACTTGTGTCTGTAGCACGAATCTTTTTTTTTTTTTTTTTGGTTTTTTGAGACAGGGTTTCTCTGTGTACCTTTGTGCCTTTCCTGGAGCTCACTTGGTAGCCCAGGCTGGCCTCGAACTCACAGAGATCCACCTGGCTCTGCCTCCCGAGTGTTGGGATTAAAGGTGTGCGCCACCAACGCCCGGCTGTAGCACGAATCTTAATGAGTCTTATTAATAAAAACAAACCCGGAGCCAGGTATTGGGTCGGATGCTGGAAGATCAGAGAGACAGAACATGCCACAGCTAACCTCACTTTGCCAGTTCCTTGGCTGATCCTGTTTCCTCAGACTGGATGCCTCTCAGTTGAACTGCTTCTTGAAAGTCTGAAAGCTTAACCAGCCTAGTTCCTGGTCCTCACGCCTTATATACCTTTCTGCTTTCTGCTATCACTTACTGGGATTAAAAGCTCACTTCTTGGGATTAAAGGCGTGTGTCACCATGCCTGGCTGTTTCCAATGTGGCCTTGAACTCACAGAGATCCAGACAGATTTCTGCCTTTGGAATGCTAGGATTAAAGGTGTGAGTGCCACCATTTTCTAGCCTCTGTATTTAGTGGCTGTTCTGTCTCTGACCCCAGATAAGTTTATTAGGGTGCACAATATTTTGGGGAACACAATACCACCACATTTCCCTTTTTTGTCTAAAATTTAAAAAAAATTAATAACTAATACAAGAAAACTATCCAATAAGTATATACAATATATACAGTCAAGAATTACATTAACGATGTCTAGTCCATAAACACATGACAGATTCAGACGAAAAACTCCATTAATATATAACAATGTCCAGTCCATTAACATTTGACAAATTCAGACAGAAAATTTCATTACTTACTCTATTTAAAATGAGTAGTTCCTTTTGAAATGTAGGTTCAATAATCTCCCTTTTTATCATATCATATCAATATTCTCTCTTTTTTCTTTTCATAATAGATTCAATAATCTACCTTTTGTCATTTTTATATCTTCCCTTTTTTGTTTTTAGAGTAGATTTAATGATCTACCCATTTATCCTATTATTTCTTTATTTTTTTTCCTCAGAGTAGATTCAGTGATCTACCTCATATCTATATTCTCTTTTTTCCTTTTAAATAAAAACTCTGAATCTAATCTCCTTGTTCAACTTTTTTCCTGACCATTAAAATTAACAACTTGTAACCAACCATTGTAAACAATGACAATTATCCATAAGCCATTGAACGACCAAAAAACACCCACCCCACCTCTTGGGAATATGGGCATAGTTTTCTTAAAATTACTTCCTGCTTTCTAGGGGCGAAAACATCTTTAGGGGATCCTGAAAAGAAAATTTGGGTTAATTGTCAAGTCCTGTATCATTTGTCCGGTCTCTACATAATGAGAAGTACAGGACTTGTCTCAAGTCCTTCCTTGTTCGAGTAGTCTGTCAGGCTGGATCATCTCAGCTAGCCATCTTGAAATTGTCCTGAGTAGTTTGTAGTTCAAAGCTGATCATTCTGTGGTGTTAATCAGCTTAATGGCTTTACTATAGTCCATGTGGAATCGTCATTGTGGGATCTTGTTATTTTTTGAAGATTTCAAAGTTGCTGTTAGGTGTGGTCATGGTTCCCTGCAGATTTTTTTTTTTTTTTTTTTTTTTGTGCCTCCTCTGTGGTTTGGAGCAATCACAGTCTGATAAATGTCTGTCTCTTGGATCCATGAATGTTCTTCCCTAGAAGAGAAAATCCTCACAGCAGTTTCTCCCCACCACTTGTCTTGCCAAACTTATCCAAACTGACCTTTGCCGATGTTTTCTTGTAACATGATGGTCCTGGCAATTCTTCTCTGAACAAGCAGCAGTAAACCCTTCGTCCCAGGTAGCAGCATCACCGCAGTCACCAACATGATGAGAAGTAGCCAGCAACGTGGAGCAGCAGTCGCTGCCTTCATGGTCCCGTTGCCACCGTTTGTTGGGCCGAAGCTTCTCCTTAGCAAGCCTCCTAGGCCGGCCTCAAACTTGGGATCCTCCTGCCTCTGCCTCCTTCAGCAAATCCTACCAGCGTGGACCACTACAACCGGCTGATTGTAGCTCAGGCCTGAGTTGGGGCCTGCATGGCCACAGGCAAGCAGCTTTTTTGTGAAGTTGTACCACAAACGTTGGGTGCCAGATGTAGTATGAATCTTTTTTTTTTTTTTAATTTTTCTTTATTAAGAAATTTTCTACTCACTCCTCATGCTATCCACAGAAACCCTCCTCCTCACTCCTCTCACCCCCAGCCCTCTTTCCCAAGCCACCCCGCATCCCCACATCCCCCAAATCGAGGTCTCCCATGGGGAGTCAGCAGAGCCCAGCTCACTGAGCCTAGGCAGGTCCAAGCCCCTTCCCACGGCACCAAGGCTGTGCAAGGTGTCACACCACAAGCACCAGATTCCCAGAAGCCTGCCCATGCACCGGGGACAGATCCTGATCCCCCTGCCTTGGTGCCCCCCCAAACAGTTTGAGCCAAACAACCATCTTCCGTATCCAGAGGGCCTAGTCCAGTCCCATGGGGGCTCCACAGCCACCAGTCCACAGTTCATGGGCTTCCACTAGTGTGGTCTGTCATCTCTGCACATCCTCCCATCATGATCTTGATGTCCCTCGCCTACAGTATCTCTCCTCTCTCTCATCAATTGGATTCCTGGAACTCAGCCTGGTGCCTGGCCATGGATCTCTGTATCTGCCTCCATGAGTCACTGGACAAAGGCTCTATGATGACAGCTAGGTTATTTGCTAAATGGGTCACCAGAGTAGACCATTCCAGGCACCCTCTGGACCACTGCCAGCAGATCAAGGTGGGGTCAACCTTGTGGATTCCTGAGAGCTCCCCAGCACTCTGTCTCTTCCTATTCCCATGATGTCCTCATCTATCATGGTGGAAGGTGGAGGGAGTCTCTGCCAGTCACCGCCAGGACAAGCAGCATGTAAAGATGCTGGTAAGCCACGAGCCACGTGGCAAGGTATAGATTTATAGAAATGGATTAATTTAAGATATAAGGACAGTTAGCAAGAAGCCTGCCACGGCCATACAGTTTGTAAGCAATATAAGTCTCTGTGTTTTTTTTTTTTTGGTTTTCCGAGACAGGGTTTCTCTGTGTAGCTTTGCGCCTCTCCTGGAGCTCACTTGGTAGTCCAGGCTGGCCTCGAACTCACAGAGATCCGCCTGGCTCTGCCTCCCGAGTGCTGGGATTAAAGGTGTGCGCCACCAACGCCCGGCTAAGTCTCTGTGTTTACTTGGTTGGGTCTGAGCGGCTGTGGGACTGGCAGGTGAAAGAGATTTATCCTGACCGTGGGCCAGGCAGGAAAACTCTAGCAACAGTCTGGCATGGACAATCAGTGGTCTTAATCACAGTGGCCGTGTACCTTTCATGTTTACTCCTCAGCTTTCTGTCCTTCCTCTCCTCTGGCTAGTTGGTTATAGTTTTGAAGACGGATTTCTGCTTCACTCCTGTGCATTTCTACCCACTCTGCCTCACTTCTTACCAGTAGACCTATGTGCGAAGTGTTCTAAATTTCTTAGTGAGATGCTTAAGCACTGAGAAACTAATTAATAAACATAATAGATGGAGATGCTGATATGGTGACCACGGTGCTTGCAGGTGTTTTGCGGATACAGGTGGCACGCTGCTGTCTTCGTACATGTTTGCTTCTTTTGTGCAGGAATGCATAGTGAACCCTGGCTAACATCAACAGTAAAAATGATGAGGGACCCTAGCGAAGTCACAGGGGTGCTACAAAAACAGGAAGAGACACAGTTTACCCCCGCAAGTGAGTGCAGCGGGTTTTAACACACAGAGCCACTGTAAGCACAAGGGCACAGGGAGAAAAGAGTCTTCTACTTTCAGTATATTCAAAGGAAGAAGGAAAGACAGATGCCCTCAAGAAGGCAGACGTCAGAGGTCTAAATGTAAGAACTGAGCAGCACTGGTCAATTTCTCGCTTTGACTCATCTTGGAAACACTGGCTAACGGATGATAACACAGCCCTGTATGAGGTTAAGGCCATTAAGCCAGAACCTGCCAGTGTCAAAATCACACCTTGAATGAATTGATTAACAAAACAGATCCAGTTCAGCCTGAGGAAGCCCACCTGATGAGCTGGGACAAGATTTGCGTCAATCATGATGTCCTTGGGCTTAATTATTTCTAGTCACTATGGCTAGTTTCTAATCAGGGCCATTGTTGGCAGAATTTGTGACTTAATTTCACGAGATATTGATGGGGGATCTGCAAGACCTTCAGGACTGTATTTAGACCCTGCTATGACTGGGGGATCTGAGTTTCATGAGGTATTGATGGGGGATCTGCAAGGCCTTTAGGGCTGTATTTAGACCCCGCTACAATTGGGGAACCTAAGCAAGGGAATAGCACAATGGCATTTTCTCACTGGTGTTTCTCTTGCCTTTGTTTGCCACATTCAGATCTACAAATGTGAATGGCCACTAGTCACAAGGCCGTGTGTGCCATGCAAGTGTGAACAACATACATAAGACACCACTAATTTAGTTGAGAGGTTACTATACATAATAATGTGATTACTGTTATATGTGCCCCTAAGGGATACCTTGGACTGACATTTCCATGCTGGAAGTTCCCATGGAAATTCTCCTGACTTCCCTTGTCTGGGATGCACGGTATCAAGAGGAGAAGTGTTGGAGTTTGGAGCAGAGCACCTGGTTCTTGTCTCATTGTTCCCAGAGACCAGGGACCGTCCTTTTATTTCTTTATGTGAGTGAGACTCGTGACAGTCTTTGAGGGTCTGTATGGGTGTCTCCATTTCAAGATGGTAGATGAAATACGTGGAACCTTTTAGGGGTTTTAATTTATTTCAACTTCTTTTAACAGGAAAAAAATAGAAAAATGTACAAGTTCTAAAAATCAGCTTAGAATTTAATCATTAGGAGGGAAAATTTGTGCTGCTTCTTATTTTAGTACAGTTAACACATGCATACACAGGCACACACATAGACACACACTTACACATGTGCACACCCATATAGACAGACACACATACAGAGACATACACATAGACATGCATACGCATGCACACATATGCACACCATACACATATACACACTTCACCTGTGCACAGGTAACACATGACAAACAGGATAACTATTTACAGACATCTCTGGGCTATGATGGGTTATATCCCGAGAAACCCATCAGAAAAGTGCAAATAAGTAAGCAGAAAATGTGTTTATCACACCTTATTGAAAGCACATGCCAGCCTGGCAGGACAGCGCACTGGAGAGCATCTGGTTTCCATGGTGATGATGAGGCTGACTGGGAGCTCCTGCCTGGCAACCCAAGAGGCTTTCATGTCTTCTGTCACAACCTCAGAAAAGGTCTGAATTCAAAACATGACATGTGGATTCCACGGAATGTGTGTGGCTCTCCCACCACTGTAAAAAAAAAAAAATTAAGAACCATTTATTGATTTAACTATTTATAACTAATAAGCAAAAATTGTGTGTTTTTAAAATGTATTTTTAAGTAAAAAATGTTTATGCTGTGTTACATGATTTTTCACACACACACACACACACACACTGTGGGTGGCTGAACTGAAAGATTTAATGTCTACATGAATTATGACCTCAGAAATGTAAAATTCAACAGTGGGAAAGACTGAAAACAAAATTACCTTTCATGCTTAAAATAGATCGTTACAACTATACTATGTAACCACAGACTTGGAAGAGAGGCACATTCATCCCTGGGTTATTGCAGTGCATGAGTGCATGTGTGCACAGACAGGCATGTGTGTGTGCTCATGCACATGTGTGAGTGTGTGGTATGTATCTGTGCGCTCACATGTGCACATGTGTGTCTGAGGTGCCGCCTTGCCCGAGTGAGTGCTCCCACCCTCTCACCCCAGTCTTTACTTGCAGCTCCAGGCATGTGTTCAGGAGAACAGGAGTCGCTGGAGTTTCTGAACCTTCACGTTCTGGAGCCGTCAGTCACTCTGTCCTCTTTCCACAGAAAGGCAAGGCGTGCTACTTAAACTGCTTCACCAAGCACCTTTGGCTTAACTCCATGTTGCCCATCTTTCACTCAGAATGCCGGTTTCTCGTGGCGTCTGAGGGCTAGCCTCTGCTCCCTTTCTCACGTGGGGGCTCAGCTCACACAGACTAAAATGTTTGCCAGCGGACAGCTGTTGTGAAAGGGAATTTCTAGCTTTCATTTCAAAATAAGGAAATTAGCCGATTCACACACTTTTGGTTGAATCCTCTCGTATTGAACAATCTGTCTCGTGCAAATGATCTGCGGCCTGTAAAGTGCTGCGTGTGCATCCCCACGCTGGTAATCACTGTATGCAGACCTTTTTGAAAGTTTTGTAAGGGTGCAGCAGATTATGAGCAGGTCATCATCCTGTTGCCCTCTTATCCCCTCCTCCTCATCTTCCCAACTGGTTCGTCCCTTTGAAGTCTGTGTGTGTCCATGTGTGTGCATGGGTGTGTATGTGTGCGCGTGTGTACACGTGTGTGTGTGTGTGTGTGTGTGTGTGTGTGTGTGTGTGTAGGCACAGCTGCTGTAGCCACATGATTACATTGGCCGCATCACGTCTAGAAGACAGAATTGCACAGCACTCCTTCCCATCCTCCAGCCCTTACATCCTCTCTCCCACTTTTCTGCACTGCTCCCTGCCTCTTGGAGCGGGTGACACAGATATCCCACATATTCTCAGCGTTTGGCCCGTCCTGACTCTCTGATCAGTCGCTGCCATCTGCAACACGGAGCTGTGCCGACCGAGCTGTGCCGACCGGGGCAGAGAGCAGGACTGGTCTGTGGGGCAGAGAGCAGGGCTGGCCTGGGTTAACTATGAATATTCAGCAGGCAGGCTGGCTGCTTGTTTCTTTAGCTTTACCCTCAGTCGTTGTTCCTGCCCCAGGGCTGGTGACATCCTCCCTCAGGTGCTCCCCTGGCGGTCTCAGATCCAATCAGAAAATGATGGCTGCCACGAAAACGATGGTGTAAACTCACAGCGATCTACTTGCCTCTCCTGGGGTTGGCACTCATCTGAGTGCTGAGCTTAGCATCCTTTTTAATGGTTCCTAGAGTTTTACTTTTTAAATATCTCTAAGAGACCGAGTGAGTAGAGTCGTTTCACCTAAAGGAACCTCAAGGCTCGATAGATCAAGGAAGGTGCACACGTGTCCTTGGAAAGAGAACCAGGATTCGAACTCAGGCTTCTCATTGCCTCTGCTCGCTCCCTACGATTGGTTACCAAAATGAATATTGTCAACACCTAATTGCACACTGAAAGTTCAGGAAAACCAGCAATCCCCTTACCGTTCAAGATGACCTTCTGCGCAGATGTGTGGGGGCTGGCTCACTTTATTCACTCACTCTTCAGAGTCACGTACATGAACATGGGATGTATTTGGTCATGTTTCCTCCGTTATTAGCCTTAAACAGGGTAACATTGACCATGGCCTATGTACTTTGTAATGTCAAATAGAGAACAGTCTCTCGGTTATAAAAAGAATTCATGAAACGTGTAGCAGAGCCTGCAGCCCGGGGGGCTCGGGGCTCCGTCCTCGAGGGGAACCCATGCTGGAGTGCTGACTTGCCCGTCATCATTACCCACTCAGTTGAAGTTCGGAGGGTGAAGCAGAGCTGCTGTCTTTCAGAAAGTCTGACAGATTTCAGAGGATGGAAATTTTTCTCCACTCTAACACAGTGAATTCTGGGCGCACAAATGCCACCTTTTGGAGTTACCACTTAGATTTTCACAGTTTCTTCGCTTCCGAGTGGCAGCACCTCATACATCTGCATCACAGCACACTTTGGTTTCAAGCTTTAATTCCAAGCCTTCGAGTTGTTATTAAAAGTCATCCATTCTTGCTCATATATTTAGATATCTTAGTGTTTTTGATATGGGACCTATTATACAGAATTGCAAATCTCTAAGTCCTGGTAAAAAGGGATTTAATGTTATTTCTAAGGACAATACAGCAGGAATTTTTGCTTGGTGGAATTGTTCAGGCTTTTACTCTCCTGTACTTGTCCCATGAGGTTAAGCATGCTGTTGATATCGAGGCAGATGATACAACTGATCAAAGGAGAGTTGACATGTGGTATCATTTGGAATATAGAAATAGAGTACAAATGAATTAATTCTTCACATGTCATCATGAATCATTTGACTTATTTGGATAGGGCTAACCTCATCTGTGGAAGCAATTTTGAAAGAGTATGGAATTTGGAACCAATCAGAACCAAGTCCTAGATTCGGGTTCTTTTTTTTTTTAAAGATTGTTTTTTGTTTTTTTGTTTGTGTGTGTGTATATTGTGTGTGTGTGTGTGTGTGTACATTGTATGCAGGTGCTCACAGAGGCCAGAAGAGGGTGCTGGATTCCTTGGAGCTTTATTTATAGGCAGTTGTGAGTTGCCTGATATGGAGTGCTAGAAATCTAACTCTGGTTCTAGGAAACACTAGCCAGGGCTCCTAACTGCAGAGCTACCTCTCCAGCTGCAGTATTCAGCTTCTTTACCTCAAACCTGAGTAATTTTTAATCATGGTAGAATGTGGAGAGTGATACTTGTGCAAATTAGCATTAATAAATACTAAGTGC
>CABHPQ010147166.1:0-32528 GCA_902168405.1 Peromyscus aztecus
AAAAAAAAGAATTCTAAATTAGCTTTGATGAATAAACTATGTCAAAGTAGATTCACCTAAATATCTCTAATGTGGCCCTTCATAAGTCATGTATGAATATGAACACTTTCATTTTTCTATTTCTCTCACAAAGATTTCAGTAGATGTGGCTATGCACATAGTAAATTCAGCAATGATGTTATCTCAATTCTCTCCATACACTTTGATGATGGTGGTAGGATGAGTCTCCTGTCACAAGATAAAAGCTGATGTGTTTGTTTGTTTATGGTGCTGACGTCTGAACCAAGAAAGCACCTTGGCTAATATTAACTTTGTTGAATAAATTCTAGAGTAGTTTTCCAAATTAGCAAAGGAAAGAAATGAGACTTTATATTGAAGAAATTTTTATTAATAAAAATTGAATACTGGAGGAGATAAGATTGAAGTCATCATATCTTGCATGGACATGTTACCCACATCCTTGTTCTTTATCTTCATAGATTTTATAGATATGTGTGTGTGTGTGTGTGTGTGTGTATACACACGTATACATGGTGCTTTTTATCCCTCATTAGTACCATTTCATAATTTGTAATAAAGTATTTGATCATTACTACTTATATATCTCATCTATATGCAAAACTGAGAAACTAAAAATCTTTTAAAGCTAAAATAACTCATCCTGATATCATATACGGAGTTACTTTTTCTTTTATTGCTTCATTTTATTTCTATAGTATTATTAATTGGTTTGGCTACATATTTTCTTGTAGATTATTAGCAAATATACGTTCTAAATCTTAGTTTATTCTGCATTTAAATGCATAATTGAATCATTTTGTGTGTACATAATCATTTCAAAAGTTTTTATTATGCTCAATTATGAAACTGATCTCTATTTAAATTATATAATCTGTTTCTAAACTATCCTGTTTTCTATTTACAAAGGAGGGGACCAATAAGGGATATAGAACAGAATGCAAACGAAGATGCCATATATAAAATTTTTTGAAACATGTTTTAATGAAGGCAAAAAATTCAGTCCAATTCACTTTGTAAATTGTCTCATGAGTTTTATAAGAGTCATTTCATATTAGTTTAGAGAGAGAAAGAGTACTATGTAAAGGCTCTTGGATATGCAAATTAACAAGTATTAATTAGCTGCAGCAGTCATATATTTTAAGTTTAAGTGTTAGAACTTAGCTAAGGCAATAAGACCAAATCAGGTCTTGGTAATTTGCATTTTTATAGTTCTTCCTAAAGCAATCTAGAATTGACTCTTATTTCCAAGAGAGGGCAACAACTAGTTTGTTAAATGCACTTTACAGTAGGCTGCACATTTAAATATGATCACTCACTGATTCTCAAGATTTCTGCTTAAAGTTCTAATGTTTTTTAATAAAACACACTCTTTTTAATATTGAACTATGTTAAATAGACTCTCTAAAATCAATTGACATTGAAAAGATGACATGAGTATTTTGTTTTCTTTAAACTCTGTTTCTCTGCTGTTTTGTTTTTTGCTCTTGCCACGTCCCAAGGCACATACCTATCTCCTTTAAGAGCGTTCCACTCAGTCCCAATATTAAAACAGGAAAGAACCATGATTAAAATGGACTTAAATGTGTTCCTGTATTTGTTTTCTAGCCATAACGTTGGGAGCTTCATAATTAGATGCAGTCACTTCTGATGCCACAGTGGAAAGAACTTATTGAAAATATTTTACTAAATATTCTGGGTATTTCGAGGACTTAGAGAAGATCTGTTTGAAGAAAGGACAAATTCAGAAAGGACAAATTCTCCATGACTGTAGAATGATGTCTCCTTAGAGAATCCTGTTGATAAAACAAAGACAATTATTACTTTAATCCTTGACTATAGGGGATAGTGCTCAGCAGTCACACTGTTATGTTCTAGCCAGACTATGACCAAGGACGTAAGTACCTAGTGGAGACTGCAAAGGTTGGAGTAGCTAAGATTCTGTATGGAGAATACATACTGCATCTCACATTATTTTTATTGAACTTTATAAAGCAGACTCCTTCCACATTGGACCCCTGAGTAAAGCATCATTTTCCGGTATGGAATCCAGTTCACTACTATATATGGACACTGAGATTACAATTTTAACTGTAAGTAAATGTAATAATGGATTTTGCTTAATCTTTAAAACTATATTTCACACTGGTAAGTTATTAATTTTCTTAAATCTCCTATGAGTTATTTTAGACTTTTAGGCAATATGGAAAAATGCCTAAAATAGATGTCACATAGATTTTAGTTAGGAAAACAAAAGGAACAGCTATATTTTATCACATCATAAACTTCTTTTTCAGTCTTCAATTGACTTAATCAACATTTGAAAAAATAAGCTCTACTAACATCAGACCAATGAATTTACTCTACTATCAGAATAGACTAGCTATTGCCACTAAAACCAAGGCAGTCACTGTCATAGCTACAAATTTCAGGAGACTCTGGTAAGCTGAAGATTCCTACGGGAAATCTACAAAAGTTGTGCTGGTAGGGATTTTATAGGAGAGGTTCCCAGTGACTATTGTTAATACTACCATCAATGTCCCAGAGGAGAAACACAGAGCCATCCATGGTGTGGTAGTTTGAAAAAAAATGGCCCCCCTAGGCAGTAGCAATATTAGGAGGTATGGCTTTGTTGGAGTAGCTAAGGCCTTGTTGGAGAAAGTGTGTCTCTGTGGGTATGGGCTTTGAGGTTTCCTATGCCCAAGCTACATCCAATGATATAATTTGCTTCCTGTTTCTTGAAGATCAAGATGTAGAACTCTCAGTTCTTTCCCTTGCACCATGTCCGCCTGCATGCTGTCATGTCCTGCCATGATGATAATGGACTAAACCTCTGAAAGCCACCCCAATTAAATATTTTCCTTTATAAGAGCTGTCATGGTCATGGTGTCTCTTCACAGTAATAGAAACCCTAACTAAGAGAGAAGTTGGTACCAGGGACTGGGGTATTGCTGTGATAGGCCTCACTATGTTTTTGTTTGAAGGAATTTGAACTTTGGAATTTTGAGTTAGGAAAGTAGTGGAATGCTTTAGGCACTGCTTACTGGACCATACTAGTAGAAGCATGGAAAATTTGAAATGTGGGGGCCTGGCTCAAGAGTTTTCAGAGGAGAAGAATTTTAGTATGTTGCCTAGAGATCATTCTTGTGATATTTTGATTAAGAATTTGGCTTCTTTTTGCCCTTGCCTGAAGAGTCTGCCCATGGTTAAAGTAAAGAGATTTGTATTAATTTTGTTGGCAGAGGAAATATCAAAATAACCTAATATAGAACCTGTCATGTGGTTATTAGTGGCTGTGGGATATTGTTCTGTATACTATGAATGTGTGTTGCTCTGATTGGTTGATAAACAAAATGCTGATTGGTCAGGAGTCAGTCAGGAAGTATAGGTGGGATAAGCAGACAAGGAGAATTCTGGGAAGATGAAGGCTGAGTCAGGAGTTGCCAGCCAGACACAGAGGAAGCAATATGACAGAGCAGAACTGAGAAAAGGTACCAAGACACATGGCTAAACATAAATAAGAATTAAGGGTTAATTTGAGTGTGAGAGCTAATAAGTAATAAGCCTGAGCTAATGGCAGAGCAGTTATAATTAATAGAAGTTTCTGAGTAATTATTTTATAAGCAGGCCATGGGACTTTGGGGGCTTGGAGGGACCCACAAAACATTCCTACTACAATTAGTATTAATTCTAATTCAGATATATAATGAAAAGGGGCGAGCTGAGAAAGGAAAAATACAAAATGTACAATTTGAGAAGAAAAGGAGCACCAGGTAGTAGAATGGAGCTAAATTCTGTGTTCAAGGAGATAAATAGTTTAAGAAGTGGAAAAAAGGGATTGGTGACCTCAAGGCAAGATCCCACCCAGACAAATTTTTCAAGTTGTGAAAAGGAATTAAAGAAAAGGTTAGAGCCAGGTGGGTGGTATGTACTTTTAATGCTAGCACTCCAGAGGTAGAGACAGGCAGATCTCAGAGTTTGAGGTCAGCCTGGTCTCCAGATCCAATTTCAGAACAACCAAGCTTAGGCAGTGAAGAAAACCATTGAAAAAAGAAAACTGGTGAAGATGTAATTGAAGAAGGGGGCCATGTTCCAGACCAGCAAGCAGCAGAACTTGACAGCTTCAGCCATGTGGTTCTAGCTTTAGAGTCAAGGATAGTAGAAAGGGGTTATTGAATCTTCCTCCTTGACTAAGAAAAGATGTTGAGTCCAGACATGGGTGTCCTTGAATGGTGGTCTAGAGAGGCCATTGCAAGAAGCTGTAAAGTTGAAACCCTGATTGCCTTGGAGACCCCAAGATGTTGGAGATGCCAGAGTCATGTGATGCTTGTCAAGGAAAGCTGCTAACAGGAAGTGGAATCAGCCCAAGAGAAAGTGTGTTTCAGTCATCAAAGCTGAAAGGAGTTGGAGATCTGAAGAGCATTTCAATATCAGACATGGAGATGCAGAGTTTGGAGTTTGCCCAGATGATTTTAGGTCTTGGTTTGGTTAAGTGTTTCCTCACTATGCTCCCTTCCCTACAGTTTGGAATGGTAATATATATCCTGTGACATATGTTAGAAGTATGTGATCTGCTTTTTATTTTGGTTTCACAGAAGATTACAGTTAAGAGATTACATGAACCTCAGAAGAGACTTGGAGCTTTAGACTTTTAAATAAGTTTGAGACTGTTACAGACTATGGGGCCTTTTGAAATTAGACTGAACACATTTTTGCATTATGGTATTCCTACAGTCCTATGGGGGCCAGGGAGTGGAATGTGGTGGTTTGAAAGAAAATGACCCTCATAGGCAGTGGCTCTATTTGGAGATGTGGCTTTGTTAGAGGAGTGTATCACTGTGAAGGTGGCCTTTAAAGTCTCCTATTCTCATATTATACCTGGTGACACAGTTTTCATATTGTTGCCTACAGATTTAGATGTAGAACTCACAGCTCCTTCTCCAGCACCATGTCTGCCTGCATGCTACCATGTCCTACCATGGTGATAACAGAACAAACCTCTGAAACTGTTAGCCACCCCAATGAAACGTTTCCTTTTAGAAGAGTTGTCATGGTCATCTTATCTCTTCACAGCAATAGAAACAATAACTAAGATGCATGGGAACTAAGGGATGCTCTAAGTCATAATGAATAACTCACAGTTACTAATGTTGTCCCATTAGAAACCACAGACAAACAAACACAATGCCCAGTGCTAGAATGATGTTGGTCAATAGATTCCCATAAACCCCAAAACATTACAGGGTATCACCAATGATCTTCTATACCTTGAGGTAAAATCCTATTTCTAAAGAATTTTCAAACTTGAGTCATAAAACATGGAGAAATAAATCTGGTATTTACCTGGAGTGTAAGGAAACTGTTTTCAAGAAATAGTAGGGCAGTTGAACATACGGTATGGGAACAGTTCAGATAACATGAACAAGACCTGCACAAGTTCACACCAGACAAAATTCTAGCATTGAGAGGGGAGGTGGGTATAAATACCTAACCCTTCCTGATACTCTGTTGGCAACTCATGAGGGTGAGAGAGAGAGAATCAATTTTCTTTAAGGGTTCAGCCACTAGTGGGTTGACTACTTTTCATAGGAAAGCTACATATTCAAGAACATTTGGGCAGCACCAACTCAAATTGATAGGTTTTTTTTAAAAAAAAGAGTACATAAAGTTAGGTAGGGAGGGGTGTATTTAAATCTTAGAGGGATGAGGAAAGCTGATGAATATGGTTAAAATACATTATAGGCATACAAGAAGGAGAAGATCATGAAAAAATCAGAGAATTATTTTAGTAAAACCTCAGAAGAAAGTTTTCTAAAATATTGGGAAACAGAAGGCCATCTACATGCAAGAAGCAACCCGAACACCAGATAGATAGGACCAAAAGACTCCCTACTCTTTATCATAGTTAAAACACTGAATGCACACAAAGACAATATACTGAGAGCTGCAGAAGAGAAAGAACAAATACCAAATAAAGGCAGTTCCAGGAGAATAACTGCTGACTTTTCAGACCAAATAATAAAAACAAGGAGGGCTTGGACTGATGCAATTTAAACTCTGAAAGCTACCACCAACAACCTAGTCTAATTCACTTTACAAAACTATCTGTCATAATTGATGGTGAAATAAAAAAACATTCTATGCTGAAAGTGGCTAAAAATCATGACTACCACGCCAGCCCTACAGAGGATACTGGAAATAATTCTTCAGTCTAAAGATTAAGATAAACACAAACATACGAAGGGAAAAATTAAGCAGTGCCAATAGCCATCGGACAAATGAAAACCAAAATTTCCCAAACACTGTAAAAATCAACAAAAAGATAGGGAACAATATAAACCTTTTGACAGTAATCCTGCATGTTAATGATGTCAACTCTCAAATCAAAAGACACAGACTAGTAGAATTGGTGTAGAAAACATAATCTGTCTTTGTACTGTTTCAAAGAAAACTTGCCATCAAAAGTAAACACTACCTTCTAGTGAAAGGATGAAAATAAGCATTCCAAGCAAATGGAAGCAGGAATCAGACAAGTGTTGTGATTCTATTTAATAAAATAGGCTTCAAACAAAATCTTGCCAGATGATATAAAGACAGGTACTACTTACTGATCAATGGAAAAATCCAGAAAAAGGAAATCATAATTATAAATATATGTACTGATCAAATGTATGCACAACCAATACGTATTTTCATAAAGCAAGCAATCTATATATAAGATCAAAGAATAATCCCAGCACAGTAATATTGGTGGATTTCATACCCTACTCACACCCTTATAGAGACAAATTGTAGGAAAAAATAAGCAAAAATACAATGGAAACAAATGAAATCGATCAAATGGATCTAGTAGATATCTACAGAGCATTCTTTGAGAACAGCAAGAATAGAATTATTTTCTCGACATCATTGGAAACCTATTGTAAAATAAACCATATATTAGGACACAAAGCAAGTCTCAAAAAATGGGGGAACATTTTAAACACCAGCCTTCTTTCTATCTGACCACAGTGGCAAAATCAAGATCAACAGCCATAAAAAGTACAGAATGCATCCAAACCCATGGAGGTTAAAGAACAGACCATTGAATGATGAAGGGGAAATTGAGTAAATTAAAAAGGAAATAAAAAAAAATTCCCAAAATTAAATGAAATGGAAAAGTACAGGATATGAAAATACATGGGATACAAGGGAGAAAGGTCTAAGATGAAGTGTATTACTGTACATACCTACATTGAAAAATCAGAGAGTTCTCAAATAAATAACCTGTTGATGAAATTTAAGGCTTTGGAAAAACAAAAACACACTAATACCCAAAGCAGTAGCTAGAGAGAAATTAATGAAATAGAAATGAAAAAAAATCAACAAAAATAAACAACAAAACAAAGAACTGGTTCTTTGAAAAGATAAACAAAATTTATAAACCCTTAGTCAAATTAACTAAATGAGACAGAGTCCCAAATCAATAAAACTAGGATGAAAAAAGAAGACCTTATAAAAGATACTGAAGAAACTCAGAGGCTCTTGAGGACATTTTTTAAAATTTCATACACCGTTAAACTTAAAAGCATAAAAGAAGCAAATGAATTTCTGGATGCATTTGACTTACCTAAGTTTAACCAATAAATAAATAATTTAAAGTGCTCTCCAGCAAACCATGGAAATCTCCCACCTACAAAGAAATCAAAGCAAGACGGGTCCATCATAAAATCTCGAACCTTCAAAGAAGAGCTAATACAATACTCCTTAAATTATTTTATATAATAAAAGTGAAAGAACATTCCAAAACATTTTTGAGACCAGTATTAACCTGATACCAAAACCTATTTATTATTTAACAACAAAAAGAGGAAAATTTTAGAGCAACTTTCCTGATAAACACAGACACAAAAATTCTCAATAAAATACAAAACAATAAAATGCAACATATCAAGAATATGCATAAAAATTATCATTAAACTATGGTGAAGTTCACATAAAGGAATCAAAGGCAGAAATCTAATGGTCATTTCAAATGCTGCTGGAAAAGCCTTTGTCAAAATCTAACATCATTTAATGATAAAAAAACAAGCAAAAAAAACTATAAGAGACTAGGAATGGACAGAATATATCTCAAAATATTAATAAATATGTATAATAAACTTAGGGTCACTATCTTGTTAAGTGGAGAAAATTCACACATTCCCACTAACATCAGGAACAAAAGAAGTGTGTCCCCTTTCACTTTCCTATTTAATATAGTGCTTGAAGTGTTAGAGCAGTAAGGCATGAAAGGGAAGTGAAAGGACTAAATATAGGTGAGGAAAAAAAAAAGTTCAGCAATGACAGGATTCTATGGATGAGAGATTGCCAAGGTTCTCAGGAAACTGTGAGGCCTGACAAACCTTCAGTAAGTGGCAGGATGCAAAATTACCATACCAGAGTCAATAGCCATCACACAAACACTGAGAACGGAAGCAGGGAAACATTGCTGTTCATCATAGAATCAAAACCAAGAAACAAACAAACACAAACTCCCAACAGAAGCCTAACTACAGAAGTAAAATAACTTTACAATATAAACTCTAAGACAATGAAGAAAGTGTAGAAGACACCAGAAGATGGAGATTCCTCCCACAATTATGGACTGGTAGGATGAATTTTATGCAAGAACCGTCCTACCTTTTCCTGTGCAGGAGCTTCCTAATCTGATGTGATGGCATTTATTAGTTTTGGTTTCTTTTCTGTGCTTTTGATTTCTTAACCTTCTCCCATCAAACTTTCTGATATTGGTGTCTTAAAGCAATTTTCTTATATATTTTTCTAGTAATTTCCAATTCCACTTAGATTATTGTTCTAAATTAAGTACATTTTTTTTTTGTAGAGGGCGATAGATAGGAATCAAGGTTTAATCTGCTTGTAAATAGCCTGCACTCAATTGGCCTATGTCAAACTATCTATCTCCTTGTGCTAAATTCCACTTGATTACCATGAATAATCTTCTAAATGTGCTATTTGATTTTTATTTGTTCAGATTTTACTGAGATGTTTTGTCCTTGTGTGGTTTTAGTAACAGGAAAATGACTATTCGAGAATGAGTTAAGAATTATCTTTAAGTTTGAAAGGATTTGAGAAGTACTATTAATATATCCTTAACCATTTGATGGTAAAGCAGCCACTCCAGGAGTTGTCTCTGTGGGACACTTTGTTATTGACTGCATGCCATGACTCATTATTGTTGTGTTTGGGTTGTCTGCTTCATGACTTTCTTTTGTAGGTCATATAAGTTTTGTCTTTTCTTCTAGGTTTTACAATGTCCTGTCCTATAAATATTTTAGTCTGAAGTGATCTTTTGCATTCCTGTTGTTTTAGTTGTAAGGTCTCCTTTTATTTCCAGCTTTGAGTCTTCTCTATTATTTTAAAATATAAAATAAAGCCTTTTGTTTTATTGCATCCTTGCTTATTTATTTATTTACTAACTATCTGTTGCACCACGTGGGTCTCAGGAATTGCGCTCAGGTCACCAGGTTTGGTAGCAAGTCCCCTTAACCCACTGTACCACCTCACCAGCACTCTGTTTCTTTAGTTGATAGCTTTAGCTATTTTCCATAATGCTTTAAGAACCGACCTCTCATTTCACCAGAGGAATAGTTTTGAGACAAAGCACAAGGACAATGGACTATATCACAGAAATTAGCAGTGAGAGAATGCAGGTGAATAATTGAGATATATGTCATACGTACACATCCATCTAAGGTAATGCATGTATCAGCATTATTGCCGCATAATTTTACTGTTCTGTCTTCATACTACTATCTTACATTAACAAATTACATATAATTTATATCAATTCATCATATATTGACATGGTAATGTCTTCTTGAAAATATGGTTGCCTAAATTAGAGGAAATTATTATCACTTGAAAGGTTCAATTTTTCTTAATATAGTCTCAGAAAATTAGTCCTCTAGAGAACATCGTTTTTCTATGTCAGAACAACATGAGCTTTCTGTTTAGCTGCTCTACAGCTTCCTTTGTGTAGATGAGTAAGAGGGCATGACTCTGCATAAGCCACAAACTTCAAGAGGAACAAAGGACTCTGCTTAGTAACATCCTTAAGCATCATGACCCGAATTCAGACCATTAGCCTACTTTGAAATTAACAGAACGCCCAGGAACAGGCTGCGTTATATTTGGACAAAGAAGGGCTTTAGGCCATTGACACACTGAAACTGTATTTACTTAATGTATAATCACTCAGTTGTTTGACTTACAAATTAATTAGCTAATGCAATTAATTTTTCAGAATCTATTTTAAGACTTAATTAAGTCTTTGCCTTTGTTTTTGATAGTACTGTGCCTTTGGAAATGAAGTTATGGAAAGATTGGATTGAAGTATTATCATGAATGTGACTAACTAGCTTTGCTATCATTCATTATATGCATATTACAGTTTTCCTTAATTGGAATTTTAACTATCGCTGTAAATGCTCTTCTTATAAATGTGTCTTATTAAAAATAGTCCCGGAGTCTTAGCATTTATATAGGTGAATCAAATGTTTAAAAGATCCTTTAGTTTAAAAAAAGAAAAGTAGCATGGAAATTCTCTTAAAAACTTTTTGGTTCTTATCATTTTTGCATAACTTCAAACTTAAGTAAAGATGATTGCACAGAATAAGAAAATACTAAATTACCCTAAGTCAGTTTGATCAGTTGTTTACATTTTGTGACATCTTGTTTTCTTTCATCCCTTCGATCTCTCTCCTCACCTCTCTGTCTCAGTTTCGGGTTGATAAACACTCTTTCTTTCATCCAAGTACATTGTCCTTGTAAATCACACGTGCAGTGTGCTGTTTTACTTGGGGGAAGGCCAGGTTTCCTAGTCACTGTGAATACTGTGCTGCTGAGACTCTTAGTTCTGTTTATTCTTCTGGAAAATGATGGCTTCTCATTTGCCTGGACTTTAATGTCTGGCTCCTCTTTAGTAAGGAATGAGTTCAAATCTCTGCTCAACTCTTTAACCTTCCATCCTTTGTTGTTTTAAATGCAATGTCATAATGTCCCAATGGGAGAACTGAGAATATAGACAAAGCTTATGCATAAATGCTGGAACTGTCCTATGTCTTCACTCCAGCACACCCCAGCACCCTCTTGGTATTTTACTTTTGCCCTGGTAACATTTATTCAGGTCCTAATTTTTCAGAAAAGTTGGACACTGTTGGCTCAGGCTACCATAATCTTTATTGAAAGAAAAATACATAAATTTAGGCATCACACAATGGAGACTTTCAGAGACCGTTTACTGTCTAACTTTGACTGATTTATTTTGTTTTTTCTATCTGTCAGTGTTTTAATTTTTTTAAGTATTCTGGTTCCCCACCATAGTTTCAACTGCCATCTAGAAGAGGATCAGTCTTACACCAATTTTTGATAAATTGTCACTAGTCGTTCTTTCAATTTTTCTTGTACACATGTTTCAATTTGAGACACTGAAGACTAGCCCCACAAACACATTGCAAAGTTATTCTGCAACCATAAACCAAAATACAACCCTCTCTCATAAATCACTTTTGTTTATGGTATTGTACTACAACAGAAGAGTAACTAATACAGCTTAGATTCAAAATAATTCAAAATAATCTTTAGGTCATTTTTTTCTTCTTTTTATTTTATAATTAACTTAATTTCACATATCAGTCACGGATTCCCCTGTCCTCCCTCCTCCCATCCCCCAGCCCTCCCACCCCCAATCCATGCCCCATTCCCACCTCCTCCAAGGCAAGATCTCCCTTGGGGAGTCAGCCCAGCCCGGTAGACTAAGCCAAGGCAAGTCCAGTCCCCTCCTCCCTACACCAAGACTGAGCAAAGTGTCCCAGCATGGGCCCCAGGCTCCAAAAAGCCAGCCCATGCACCAAGGACAGGTTCCAGCTCCACTGCCTGTGGGCCTCCCAAACAGTTCAAGCTAATCAACTGTCCCACTTCTCCAGAGAACCCAGTCCAGTTCCATGAGGGCTCCTCAGCCATTCGTTCACAGTTTATGCGTTTCCACCAGTTTGGCTATTTGTCCCTGTGCTTCTTCCAATCATGGTCTCAGTATCTCTCACTCATACAATCCCTCCTCTCTCTCACTGGTTGGACTCCTGGAGCTCCACCTGGGGCTCAGCAGTGGATCTCTGCATCCGCTTCCGTCAGACACTGGATGAGAGTTGTATCATTGCAGCCAGGGTGTTCGGCCATCCGATCACCAGAGTAGGTCAGCTCAGCCACTCTCTCAACCATTGCCAGTAGTCTATTGTGGAGGTATCTTTGTGGATTTCTGAGGACCTCTCTAGCACTCTTTTTTGCTTTTCAAAATTAAATAGAAGTTAAGACAGAGGTAATGATTACACATTGTGATATTCTCTACTTTAGAACATTAACAAGAATCACATGAACCACGTACTATTATCTTAATGATGTATCATTAAGAGTCAAGAATTTGCTACTTTTCCCAAGGTCACAAAATTTCTAGGTCCTGTACAAAAAGAATTAATTCAGAAATCCAAAGCACCTTACACATTTAAAATTTACTAAAAGATAAATAAATATTTCTTTTTGAAATGTAATTACATTCCTTTCTATTTTTTAATTTTTATTTCTTTTGTTTTTGAGACTATATTTATATCATCTATCTCTTCCCTTTCCCAACTATACTTATTTTAATCAAACTATACCACAAAATTAAAATCCCATGTAAATCCCTCCAAAAAATCCCCATAATTCATGGGTAGTGAATAAGGAAGAGCATAAGTTTCATGGGAATACCATGGAGGTCATGGCATTCAAATGGATGATCAAAAGTACACATCTTACAGGGATAAGAACCTTTATTCTTCTGAATTCAGTTTAAGCATCCTGCAATTTAAGCCATCCTTTTCATTCTTTTAATATTAGTATTAAAAATAATATATCAATGAGGCAATGTTTCATCATGCATTTCTTAGGCCAATTTTGGGAAACAGTTTTAGAATTCATTATGGTTTATTTGATAAAGAAATTTCTTTCTTTGGATTTTCATACTGAATTACTTTGGATCAGCAAATGTAAAGTATTATTAAAAGCATCACTATGGTTAGGGGGATGTCTCAGTTGGTCGAAGGCTTGTCATGCAAGTGTGTTAGTGTGAGAACCACAGGCTGGTGCCCAGAATGTGTATAAATGCTGGGCAGGCACAAGTGCCTGTAGACTCAGAACTTTGGAGAAGGATACAAGGGCTCCCAGGAGCAAGCTGGAGTGTGGAGTAGCAGAACTGGTGAGCTCTGGGCTCAGATGAGAGACCCTGCCTCAATGTGTAACATGGGAAGTGATCAGTGCAAAGTCCTTACATGGCTCCATAGATAGCCCTGATAGAAACGGGGACAGAATGAAGAACAGGCACATAGAGACAAAAAGAAAGGCTGGTATCAGAAGGACTGGGCTTTCTGGTGGAGAAACTGCAGCACCCTGGAAGTTCAGCATGTTTATTACATAGAGTTGAATGGAAAGGTAAGGGTGTTGCATACAACTGGACAAGAAGTAGGGATTATTTCATACGGATAAACAGTGAGACAGAGTTATTATATGCAGCTGAAAAAGGAAACAGACAAAGCTAACTTCATTAGGGGAAGAGGTTTCAGGCCATAAACATACATGGGAAGAAAGCTATGGTGGATGTTTTCTGTACACAGTACCAACATTCCTATGGACTCTAAGAAGGCTCTGTTACCTTTCTGATCCTTGCTTCAGAGGTAAAGCTTTGCCATTTTCCCATGGGTTTGAGGTCCTCGACATGGACACTCATGTCAACAACACACATTCACTTAGTGCTACATTCACTCAGAGCTTCACACGTGCAAGTATTCATACACTCACAAAAGATGATCAATGTCAATCTCTGGCCTCCATTCATATGCCCATCTGCACACATGCTAACTTGTATACACCCCCCACACACACATACCACATATAAGAGTCAGCATAGTTCCATAGTTTTATTTCACAGGAAAATGTCCAGTTTAGACAATGACAACTGGAACTCACTAATACACTATGAGAAAGTCAGATTACTACCCATCTTAAACTATCTTGTCAATCAAAATAGTTTCTCAATTGGAAGAGTTGAAAAATGAGTTGGACCAGCCTTGGGATCTATTATTATGATACGTTAGAAAGAAAGACTAAGTAAAGGGATTATCTGTTGTACCCTTTGTCTGTTTCATATTTCTTCCAGCACATACATGTAGACATTATAGACATATCACTTATGACATATTTCATTCTAATAAGTATATGAAGTTTTAGAATGAAAGGGTTTGTTAGCTTGTAAAGGAAAGGTCATTTGTTGTATGTGAGAGGAACAATGTGAAAAAAGTCAGGGAGTTATCAGTAAACTATGTTAATTGAGAGCTGTGACTTCTCATTAAATACAGAGTATATTGGGCCTCATAACAGGCCTTGAAGACTACCTGAAGATACTAAGAAGAGTTCAAAACCAATGGAGAACTTATCAGTATGGTGCTGTTTGTTTGTTTTGTTGGGAGGGAACAGACAAAAAAGAAGCTTTATAGCTGTTATTGACTGATCTATTTTGGGTTAATAAGCAAAATATTTACCATGAACTATATCCAAGCATTCAATGTTTTCTGTACTACTAGACAGAAAAACATAGCCACCTTTTTGTTGTGCACTCCTTATAATCAGGTTGGAACTCATTTTATAGAACACAACATGATTTCACCAACCCTTTCAGAACTAATTAAGTATGTCACAGGTTTGCAGACATTTGGTAAAAGATTCAGAGGAAACAAATCTCTTTACTGTTTCCATGTACTAGTTCAGCATTCATGAATCACATGTGGTACATAATTTTGAAAATAGTTATGCAGCTAAAAGGACACAGGTAATAAAGCTTCCCTTTGAACACATATTATTATATATTACAAGAATTGCAATATGACTATTCAAATAATAAAATAAGATTATACAGTTTCTTAGTAAAACATGTCCCTAAGTAAAGGAAACAATGATCAGATAAACATGTGGATTATGCATTTCTGTTTGCCTAACAACTTATTTGTTGTGTTACAATATAAACAAAGCATACTGTTTCTAATTTTATAGTTTTTAATTTTTTGAACAGTTCGGCAAATATGACTATTTTGTGGACACTTGCAAACTACAATCTGTGCGCTCAATTAAGTTTTTAAAATTAGATTACTACAAGCAATAAAGTTTTTGATATCATAGTTCTTTCCTATTTTGAGTAAAGCACCATCATCAATGGTGATGCATTTTTATTTTATTTTATTTTTATGTAATTGTATTTAGAACCTGACTATAAAATTTGCAAGTCACGGTTTTTTGCAACACAGTCCTTAATTTTGATTCAATTTTGTAAGCCAACTGTGGTGGTTTGAATAGGTATGACCCTCCATAGACTCATGCTTTTGAATAATTGGTCCATAAGGAGTCACACTATTAGGAGGCATGTCCTTGCTGGAGTCGGTGTAGCCTTTTTGGAGGAGGTGTTTCACTGTGGAGGCAGGCTTTGCTGTCTTATATGCTCAGACTATGCCTAGTGTGATACAGTTCACTTCCTGTTGCTTGTGGATCATGATGTAAAACTTCCTTCTCCAACACCATGTCTGCTTGCATGCCATCATGTGCCACAATGATGATAATGGACTAGGACTAATCCTCTGAAACTTTAAGCCAGCTCCACTTCATTTTTTTTTTCTTTTATAAGAGTTTCTGTGGCTGTGTCTCTTCACAGCAATAGAAATCCTAACTAAGTCACCAAAGTTACATATTATATTACACTAATTACTAGCCTCAGAATTTTAACTCAGTTTTCGTCTACTTTTGTCTACCTACTTACTTTCAAATTTTCTAAGTCACTTAAAATGCCAGTTTCTTCAACACAATATGCAACTGGGTTTCACTGAATTTCAACACAGGAATCTTTCTCTTTTTTAACATATAAATCAATATAATATACATTTATGGGATGAAAGTAATGCTTGCTTTTTTTTGCCATCTTATGCTGTTTTGAGCATTCATCTTTTACTTATTTTTCTTCTTGGTAAGATCTGAGTTTCCTTTATTGCATGTGCTTAATTTTGATAACATAAAAGTGTATACTCTTTTGAAGTGTTTGTGGATGTTTATAACTGTAATTTATTCAGTAGAATAAGCTGACTTGTCTATCATTGCCCATTGATTTTCCTCTGCATGAGATGTAAAATTATCATGCGTATTTTTTTCCTCCCCTGTAATCCCCATTATACACACTATGTTGCTGATTGCATAATTCTTGTTTCTTCCTCAGCTTCTCCCTTTGACATTTAATCATGCACATAACCTTTACTTCATCTTCAAGATGTAAACAATACATCTTTACCCTGGATACATATTTTTTCTTGCCTGAAACATGCTTCTCACCAAAGCTTTACTTCACCCTGGCATGCAATTGTAGAGATGGCAAGTTCTTACAGCTGCTTCTGCTTCCTTCTTCATGTCCAAAATGAAATGATCTTGAAAAATGTTTGGGTAGCAATCTTACCATCTAAATCAATGTGTTTTTCTAAAAGAGATCAGACACTGTCCCTCAGTGTAGTCCTCTAGCTTTAAGAGGTAGTGTCTTAGCGTCTCTGCCTGAAAGTTGTTCCAGTTGGCATGCACTTTGAGAATTAATTCTCACCTGTGTTTTACTTTTACTACAATGGGAATGAATTTGTAATCATCTGTATCATTTTCTTTTTTTTTTGTTTTCAAGAATGGTTTCCACTTATTGTATCATTTGCATCCTGTGATCCATTGATGTTGGACAACAAAGATGAAAAACTGATTTTGTTTCATGCTTCAACTGGAAATTCCATTCAAGGTTGAAAGTCAACATAATTTTAATTGTGTTTTAGAGAGGCAAATTCAGTGATATAAAACCATTACAAAACATACATAGTCTATTGTTATTTATGTTTATTACACACCTTATTCATATACTTAAATTACTTTAATTTTTATGCACATAGTGATTTGCCTGCATATATATGTGAGCCCCATTTGTATTCATGGTGTCCTCAAAGGCTAGAATAGGATATCAGTTTCCTGGAAATGAAGTCATAGACAGTTGTAACCTGCCATGTAAGTGCTGGGAATCAAACCCATGCCTTCTGGAAGACCAGACAGTACTGTTAACTAATAAGTCATCACTCCAATCCCTATTTATATACTTCTGAAAATGCTCAGATATTACAGACACCATTTGATTGACCTAAATAATTTTGTTCCTTGGCACCTAATGACTTGCACTTTCATCAGTCTGCTTTGTGCTGAAGAGGATGCATCATGCCCTGAGAGTCCTTATGCCCATAAAATCACTTTCACTGTTGTGAAAATTTCAACTTCCAATTGAAGTTTTTTGTTTGTTTGTTTGTTTAATTGGAGGTAAAAAGTACCATTTTACAATTATGAGAAAATATATGATCTATTAGGGACAAATGTTCATAGTAGCATGTAACACAAATTGCTAAATGGTCTTAATAATAATAATAATAATAATAATAATAATAATAATAATAATAATAAAACAACCTGGAGCCAGATATTGGCATGAAAGCTGAAAGATCAGAGAAGCAATAAAAGCCACAGCCAACCTCACCTCGCCAACTCCTCAGCAGACGCTGTTTCCATGAAGCCTCAGACTGAAAGCCTCTGAGTCTTCGTCCCGAGGGTCTCAGTTGAACTGCTGCTCAATTCCTGTCTCCTCATGCCTTATATACCTTTCTCCACCCAGCCATGTCACTTCCTGGGATTAAAGGTGAGTGTGCTTTCTAAGCAAACACAAAAGATCTCAAGTTCTGGGATTAAAAGTGTGTGCCACCACTGCCTGACTCTGTTCTCAGTGTGGCCTTGAACTCACAGAGATGCAAATGGATCTCTGCCTCCCAAGTGATAGGGTTCAGGGTGTGTGCCACCACTTTCTGGCCTCTATGTCTAATCTAGTGGCTGGCTCTGTCCTTTGATCTCCAGATAAGTTTATTAGGGTACACAATATATTGAGATACACAATATATCACCACAGCAGCACAGGTCCCATGAAGAGCCATGTCCTCATTAAGAGGACAACTGGTCACCAACAACACAGATCTCTTCAGGCTTACTGTAGTGTTACTAGTTTCATTAACGTTTTCTAAGAAATATATTTTGGTTTTATTGACTATTTTTCATTGTGTATTTGATTTGTATTGCATAGTTCTGATTTTAACTAAAAAACTTAAATGAAAATAATAAAATTTTAGAAGATTAATTTCTAAATTTTTGAACCTTTTATGATGGCTAATTAGGTCATTAATTTGTAAAACTTTAAAATACATGTTCAAAATATAAAAAGTTCATAAACATTTGAGGTGATATGTTTTCCCCAGTTTAGACATTATACATTGTATTGATGTATCAAATCATCATAGGTACAATATTATGTCTTCACATATCACTCAAAGATAAACTTAACAGATATATTTAGATGCTTTAAAGATTTTGAGACAAAGTATCTTTCTGGTAAAATGAATGGGGTTCTGGGAGTCTTAAGGACACTGAAAATATGAAAATCTGAGTAGGCTTAAGAATATGAAAATGAACCTACTGAAACATGTTTGCGTGTGTTTGTCAGAACTGAGAAGAACAGTAGTAGAAAATCAGTTTAATGAGGTGAGTCTTATTGGGGAATGCACCTTCTTGTGAATAGAAATCACAGGGGCTCAAATGCTGGCTTCTGGGTCCACAGACCCTTTTACAGATGGGGTACTTTCCCTATTTTACCTGCATGTTCTACACATGGTACATCTGTGTACTGAGGTAGTATAGTTCAAAGGAGACTGGCCTTAATACTGCCTGTTCTCAAAATTTCTTCAAATACTCTGGATTTGCTAGAACTGCAGCCCTAAGCTAGTCATTTCAGCTAAGCATTTGAAATACTTTGACTGACTCATCTTGGTTCAAATACTTTCCTTTCATCTTACATTCAAGGTATAAATGTCTGAGGAATAAAAATTGGAGCATGTTGAGGATCTAAAATGGCTACTTCTACATTTTAGCCTAGGATAAACTAGACGACGCACTTTCGCATACAGAGATACACAAATTTCTTTTACACAAAAGAAATTACAAATATGTCCTTAATTAGTTTTTGTTACCCTTCAAACCAAAGTTGATCACTGTTTTCCAAATACAGGCCATGAAGGGTTAAATTCAGGCACACATCTTTTTGTAAATTCTGGTTTCACTTCCCCTATAGCAGACCTGGGTGTAGCTACTTACAGTTCTTCAAATGTGGCCTGAGAAAAGTTTAAACAAGTAGAATTTTCTTCATTTCTCCTCTGTTCCTGTCTGCATTTTCACTCATTTCCTTAGGTCTTATCTCTATGGGCAGGGAATGTGGTCAGAGGCAATTAAAATTGCAACTAATTTTCCCACAATACCAACAACAACTTAGAAACCTGTGCTATAAGATGTGCTATGAAAACCCCCAGGGTGGAATGACGTTCTGGTTGTTCTCTCAATCTCAGATGGTCACTCTGTCTGGGACTGACAGAGAATGTAGGCAATTGTGGTGGCCTGACCCGTGTTAACCCGGGAGGAGTCTATTACCAGGAAGCAGGCCCAGGAAGATGTTGAAGAGACAATAATGACAATATTAACATGAATTACAACAGCACTGAGACAACTCATAACAATTTTAACATGAATTTCCTTCTGATTAGATAACAGAATAAGGTGCTGATATTTATAGAAAAGTGATAGATTTGAGAAATATTTGCAAAAGGAAATGAGAGACAAGATTCTCTGGTAACGTGGTTCTTCTATGAGTCTGAGATGCTAAAAATGATTCAGACTATTTGATTTTGTCTTAAATGGTGCTGAACAATGCCTGGATTTAATTTTCTTCCAGGAGCCAGTCTTCTTTTCAAAATTAAAGCCATGGAATGCAAGCTCAAGAGAAGCAGTGGGAATGCTCCATAGTATGTTTGTCTTTATACTTTACAACCCAATGGGATGGGCTCAATGGCCACCCTCATGATGCCAACAAATCTTATTACAAAAATTCCTCAAAACTTCAGACATCCTTCTGTTTGCATTTAGTACTGTTTTGGGTTCTCAGTCTGTCATTCATATTAGCTTCATAAAACTATCATAATAATAAATATGATCTAACATTCTGCAGAGATACAAGTTCTAAGTAAAAACAAAATTAAAAAAAAAGTTAGACTGAAGTATATCTAATGTTCCTATTTTCTTCAGAACAAGGATTTTTCTATCTTTTTTCTGGTATAAAATAAGTTTAAGGCAGTATTAGAGTTTTACTGCAGTTTTCAAAAGTCAAATGACCATAACAGTGTAAAAAAATTGTAGGACTTGCAGGATGGCTCAGGGATAACCTGAGTGCAATCCCCCTAAACTCCCATGGTAGAAAGAGGGAACCTACCTTACAAAGTTGTCCTCAGACCTCCTCACATCTGCTGTGGCTTGTGTGCACTCTCCTGTACCCACAGCAACACATAATAAATAGAAGTAATAAAATAATAAAGAATTTTACCTTCTCTTATGTATTCTTTAAATGCAGAAGTAAATCTATTAATTCAGAAACAAATATATTATGCTTTAGGGAAAAACACATCAACACTGTAATGTTATAAAACTATAAAATTACATTGTGAAATATTGCACCCAGAAATATCATGGGATGATCAATGTTAACTATGTTTGGCTTTAAGATTTATCTGGGTTTTGTTATTGCTTTGTTTTGTTTTTCATTTAACTTTGTTTAGTTTCATTTTATGCAGGTGGGTTTTACTTTTGCAGTTAAATTTTGGTGTTTCCTTTTTTACCTTGAATTATGTGACAAAAAGTTATGATTTAAGAGTTATTTATAACCTATTTTGGGAAAAATCCCAAGAAAACTTTGAGAATTTTTTTTAAAGAATTCATATATATATATATATTCATTTTTATTAGACTTAAATATAACAAAATAGTAGAGGATTCAAATTTTTCTGGCAAAGAAAATGGACACCACTAATCTCCATCCAAGTATTTCTCTCTGAAATAACAGCTAGTGTACAGTATTTGTAAAACTAATGAACAGTATCTCCTTGAATTTTGGACAGCATACCCAATGTTAGTCAAGAAAGAAAATTTTCTAAAATATTTTGTATGACCAAGAATATATTATCTAAAATAGGAAATAATCCTTCAGAATCTTTTCCTGGGCTGAAAGGTTTGACTGTTTCTTGACTATCTCTCTCTCTGTATATACAGAGCATTGACACTAAGAAAAAAGGAGCACAAGTCAGAACGACCAAGATCAATAAAAAATCAACAGCTCATGCTGGCAAGGTTGTAGAATAAGGGGAACACTCATCCATTGCTGGTGGGAGTGCAAACTTGGACAGCACTTAGAAATAATTGTGGTGGTTGCTCAGAAAAATGGGAATTGATTTACCTCAAAATCTAGTTATAACCACAAATGACTCTTCAGCCTGCTACAAAGATACTTCCTCAATCATGTTTATTACAATTCTATTTATAATATCCAGCAATTGAAAACTGCCTAGATATACATCAATGGATGAATGGATATAATAAAGAAAGTGTTGTATATTTACACAATGAAATATTACCCAGTCATTAGAAATGAAATTAACTGGTAAATGGATGGTATTAGAAATTATTTTCAGTGAGGTAACCTAGACACAGAAAGACAAATATGGTATCCATTCACTTATATGTAGATGTCAGCTATTAAGTTGTTGATAGGCAAGGTACAATCCCTATAACCATAGAGTTTAGAGAGTAAGGGATTAGTGGGGAGGGATGCATATCCCTAGGAAGAAGATATGGAATAAATAGTTATTGATGTATGAGGTGGGAAGAGACTGGAAAGGGGGATAAAACTGAGAGAGAAAAGATGAAGTTGAGGGATGAAACATGGTGAGGGACAGCTTTGGCATGGTAAAGGCCATTTGAGGGGTAGTATTGAAAGCTAACAGTAGAAACTTCCTAAAATGTATACATAGTGAAGGCAATCTAAATGAAGTCACCAAATAATGGGGGCAGAGAGAGAGTCCCAACTGGACTTCTCTTGTCACCAAATGAAACTTCTAATGTCGGGAGGGAATGGTTACATCTAATGAGTTGTTGGCCATAAGGTTCCCATGGTAACCAACAAACAACCTAGGGGTTGCTCTGCACAAACTAACAATAAGGTCCTATTTCTGAACACAACATCCATACAACTCACTGAACACAGAGAAGTAGAACTGGTGCCTACAGAGAACCTTCACCTCTATGGTGAAGCATTCATGGTACTGGAAGGTATTCTGTATGCTACTAAAGGAAAAAAGTAAACACCCACCCACCCACCTACAAACCTTTGATGTACAATGATGACCAACCTGCAAGATATGTTGATGCAATAATGGCACAAAGCTTGTAGGAGGA
The DNA here is from genome assembly GCA_902168405.1 of Peromyscus aztecus. NCBI lineage: Eukaryota > Metazoa > Chordata > Mammalia > Rodentia > Cricetidae > Peromyscus > Peromyscus aztecus. The sequence continues at coordinate 22,513 of CABHPQ010147166.1, forward strand.
ACCAACCAACATCTGGTATAATTAAAGCCTACTTCCATGAAATAGAAACCATACAGGTCCCTACTTGGGTGACAAAGAATCTGACTAGACAGGCCATGGATGTAGGAGAAAACCAAATACTACTGTTCTGCTAAAGAGACATAAAAATGAAATGACTCCTAACTACATTCTACTATACTCATACATCAGTACCTTGCTCAGCCATTATCAGAGAAGCTTCCTCCTGCAGCACATAGGAACAAATACAGATACCCACAGCCAGACAATATGCAGAAAGTGAGAGACCTTAGAACACTCAGCCTTAAATGTGATGTCTCTACCAAATTCTTTCCCTCAGAGCTCAGGAAACTGTGCAGAGGAAGAGGTGGAAAGTGTAGCTAAAGAGTTTTCTCTCTGGGTCCCGCCAAGCCCTGGCAGTCCGACAGCCCACTTATAAAATAAACACACAGATGCTTATATTATTTAAACTGTTTGGCCTAATGGCTCAGGCTTCTTGTTAACTGTTCTTATATCTTAAATTAACCCATTTCTATTCATCTATACTTTGACATGTGGCTCGTGGCTTACCAGTACCTTACATCTTCCTTGTCATTGCAGCGGCTGGCAGTGTCTCTCTGCCTCAGCCTTCCACTTCCCAGAATTCTTCTCCTCCTTGTCCCACCTATATTTCTTGCCTGGCTACTGGTCAATCAGTGTTTTATTTATTAAACAATCAGAGCAATACATTTGACATACAGAACACCCCACAGTACTTCCCTTTTTCTTTTTTTCAAAAAGGAAGGTTTTAACTTTCACATAGTAAAATTACAGATAACAAAACAATTATCAAGCAAGAATTATAGTTACAATATCCAGTCTATTTATAATAACTAGTTTATTTGGCAAAATTAAAGATGTCCTATCTAATATTTGTGAGTCTAAAGTTTCATATCAAACTTATCTTTCATCATAACTAAGGAAAATTATAACTATCTCTAGTCTTCAACTATATCAAAGACCTCAGAAGGATATAATACTACCTGAGAAATGGGAGAAGGATGCAAGCAACTTTCAGGAGTCTTGCAAAAGTAGACAGAGACAGCTGGCAGACTGGACAGTCATCCAAAGTTCTTCTGTAAAGTTGGGGCATCTGTCTTCAGCCCACAGGCTTAGAGTCTGCTAGATGGCTCTAGACATTTGGTAAGAAGAACCCCAGTTGAGGAGTTATCTCTATTAGATTGTTTGTGGGAAAGTCTGTGGAACATTTTATTAATTAATGATTGCTGTGGGAATACCTACCAAATTGCGAGTGGTGACAACCCTGAGGAGGTAGTCCTGAATGTTCTAAGATCAAACTGAGAAACCTTGGCAGCAAGACAGTAAGCAGCATTCCACCATGATTCTTGCCTCTGCTCCTACTTGAGTTTCTTCCCTGTCTTCCCTCAATGAGGGACTGACTGTAACATTGGAGTTGTAAGCTGACATAAACCCTTTCCTTCCCCAAGTTCCTTTTAACTATATTGTTCTGTCACAGCAACAGAAAACATAATAAGACACATCTCAAATTTGTATTTGCTTGTATATCCACATCAATTTCTTTCCATATGACTTGTGTTTTTTTTTCCCCCCTTGGAGGAGGATTTGTGATTGCACCAGGTCTATCACATTATCTAGAACAGTACCATATCTCACTAACTTATTCTCACCCTATTATTAAGATAAAATTCATAGGTCCTGGACATTTTGGAAGGTCATTATTCAGTCCACTATATTAGGTTGTGTTTTTATGTTATGGATAAAACTAATAAAATTTTTAGAAAATGTATTTTTATAGAATAGGCCTTGAAAACATAAATATAACTTTGAAATAAATTAATATATGATACATTCATTTCCTTACAAATCAATTATTCAGAAAACCAACCTGACGTAAAACATCAGTAGTTTGATTTGCCATTGATATATCTCAAATATAAAAGAATTTTCTTCATTGCTTTTAGGGCAATTGTAATTGATATTATCAGAATTATTATGTTACTGTGTGGCATCCTCAAGTAGAGTTGATGGTGATAGGTAATGAGGCATTTAGGAGGTCATAGGCCTTGTGGATGGGGTCAAAGCTATTAGAAAAGATCACTGAGAGACTCTTTACCCCTGTCCTGTCAAGACAAGAAAAGGAAGAGGCATGTCTAAGAAGAGGCCTGCAGATGATATTAGTCAGATGATGCCTTAATCTTGGGAATTTCCAGGATATAAGTCTTTGTCAAGTATAATTTTCATATTTTTTAAGACACAGAACAGAATATTTTGTTATAGCAACATGAGCAAAACAAATTGCTGGTAGAGATCTAAATAAACTGGAAATATATTTTTAATGCAGTACTTGAAATGTTTATGGAATCGATGCTCTAATTTTTGTTTTTAAGCAATGCACTGATTCAGACTGAAGTGAGTTTCCCTGTATCTGTGCTTGGTTAACTATTTCCAGTTCCTCTTTCCACACACCGTAAGACATGAAGTCTATAGCATGGAAAAACATGCTGATTTCTGGCCAACAAACAAGTAGAAAACAGCTGTGTCATATCTTTCTAGGACACGGTTGTAATATTAAATCACATCTTCCCACCGCTCTTGTAAACTCCAGGAAGAGTGTGGAGGGCACTGGTAGAAGTAGTGATGGAGACATATCAAAATTCAAGACCGATAACTTTTTCTCCCCCAGAATCTAGGAAAGACTTTTGTTGCCTGTAAAGCCAAATATAATAGACTGAGAGAATTAGAAACAGCCATGTGCACATTAGTTCATGTCAAAGAGCTAAGTTAATGGTGAGTGAAAGAAGAAGATGCATGATAAACTCTGTGGATTCAAACCCGTGACCCCCCACACTATGTCATCGTCTCTGGTGTGGTGTTCCTTTTTGAAGATTGAAAGGGTATGTTAGTAAATTTCTACATTTAGCTCTGGCCTGTAGTGTAATTGGGAGGTAGGCTTGAGAGTAGAATAGTAAATAAATCACTGCATCTTGAGCAGGAAGTTGGTGTAAGAAATGCAGAGAGGAAAACTGAATAAATGCATCTCTTAGCTTTATAAATAGCATGCTCCAGATGAAGAAGGAAGAAGAATCTGTGACCAAAAAATATAACTATTAACATTGCATTCAGATTATACAAGAAGCCATACTACTCTGCTTGACTGATAAGAATTATGTCTAGGCATGTATCAGATTTTGAAAACAGAAGCAAAAGCCACTCAATTAAGTTAGAATTTTAGATAAATTATGAATCACCCTTTAATTATACCTAGTACAATACTTGAAACACGAAAATTATCCATATATTAAGCTATATACTAAGCCTGGCAACCCTAACTGGTTACATAGCTACCTTTTATATGTCAGTCATGACTATTTTGAGTCAATTGTGATCCATCCTGTAGGTTTGAACACACAGCATGTCTGAGAATAAAAGACAACAGAAACAAAGAAGGTTTTCCAAGAAAAAAATATAATCAAGAAACAGAAGGCTGCTAACAGCAGCTGTCAGAAGCTGTGGGTCTGTACTTTCTGGGTCTAGAAATTGAAATGCAAAAGAGGGTCAATTTCAGGAGTCTGAGCACCATGTACTTCAACCCACGGCCCAATGTGCATCCTCCAGCCAGACTTAGTGACCCGTTCCTACAATCCCAGCATTGGTGAAGGCAGGAAGATATTTAGTTTGAACCAGCCTGGGCTATAGTGTGAAAACTTCTCCTGAAAATAAAACCAAAATATACATCGAAAAACCGAATTGGACAAGGACTAAAACAAGTGAAGGGAATGTGCTAATCAACTTTCTATTTTTATTGCATGTATGTGTGTGTGTGTGTGTGTGTGTGTGTGTGTGTAGTGTCTGTCTGTGTGTGTAGTGTGTGTGTGTGTGTGTGTGTGTGTGTGTGTGTGTGTGTGTGTGTACCACAGAGCATGTGTGGAGATTGGAGGACAATGTTCTAGAGTCAGATCTCTGCTTCCTAAATGTGGGTCCCAGGGGCCAAACTCACTTTGTCAGTGTTTGTAGCAAACACCTTTACCTGCTGAGTGGTTCTGCCCACCTGATAATCAACTTTTGGTTTCCCAATTCAATCTATTTTTAAAAATTCAGCCAAGGAAGACAATCTGAAAGGTATTTTGTAACAAATAAAACAGGTACATGCTTAGTCATATTTGAAGGAATCATTTCAAGTCAAAAGGTAAAATTATACTACTATCTTAGAAAATAAGACATAAGGAATAGATTCATAGAAAAATGGAGCCAGTGATATACCTCAGCAGGTAAAGAATCCTGAGGACACAAGGTTGATACCCTGAATTTGGTCTCCCAAAACTACATAAAGGTGGAAAGAGAGAGCCAACTCTACCAAGTTGTCCTTTGACTTCTACAGCACACTGTGGCAAAGTCTTCTCCTCACATGTATCACATACACTATACACACACAGACATAGACATGCAACAAAGATAATTAAAAAAGAAAAATGGGCAGGAAAACTACTGTACTTAGGAAAAGGTCCAGCAAACAGAAAATGAAAAATACTAAGCAAATAACATCATTTTTATCTGTCATATTTCCAGCCAAGGATAACAAAGTGTCTGTGTGGAGGACAGCCTTGAATGCTAAAGGCAGAGCAAAGGTTGAGACACATTCTTGCAAAGTAATGATGAACATGTTTGGAAATATTGAAAAGCATGTTATCTGAATAAATAATTCTGAATCTAGGAATTACTCCTCAGCAAAAACTGTTTTGTAGGCAAGTAAATCTCCAGACACCCGTTTTTCATAATTGGAAACAAAGAAACATAAAATGTAGTAATGGGGGAGCATGGTCAAAGTAGATTATATACCTCCATGAAGATGCCTATAAGAACCCGATACTATGTACAATTAATATATGTCAATAGAAATGTGTTTCCAGAATTCTAAAAAGAGAAAATTTCATGCATGAAGTAGCAGTTCAGGGGCTACTTGGGATTATATTTAGAAAGTGCATGTGACTAAAATGTGTTAAGATAAAAGAATTTGGAGGGTGCATCATTATGGTGATAGTGATTACTATAGGTTGCACATGTATTAAAGCTACTAAGTCTGTGAGCTTGTGTCTTGATTCTTGTTAGTTTCGTTTCCGTCAACTTGATGCAAGCTAGAGTTATCTGAGAAGAGGGTACCACAATTGGAAAAAAAAAAGCCTCCATAGCAGTGGCCTGTAACCAAGCCTGTAGGGTATTTTCTTAATAGGTGATTGATATAGAAGGGGCCAGTCCCTTCTGGGTGGCACAAATCCTGGACAGGTGGTCCTGAGTTGTTTAAGAAAGCAGGTGTAGCTGGGTGGTGGTGGCTCACACCTTTAATTCTAGGACTCTGGAGGCAGAACCAGGTGGATCTCTGTGAGTTCAAGGCCAACCTGGTCTACAGAGCAAAACCCAGGACAGGCACCAAAACTACACAGAGAAACCCTGTCTCAAAAAAACAAACAAACAAAAAGCAGTTGTAGCTAGCTATGTGGAATAAGCCAGCAGGCAGCACTCCTCCATGGTTTTTGCTTCGTTTCCTGCCTTTAAGTTCCTGCTCTGACTTCCTTCTGTGCTGTGGAACTATAAGATGAAATAAACCCTTTCCTCTCCAAGTTGCCTTTGGTCATGGTATTTTATCACAGCAATAACAACACTATCTAAAACAACCTGTGTACCACAGGTGAGAGAATTAGGTATATGCAAAGGAGGAGGAAGAAAAGGATGCAGAAGTAAGGACATGAATAGAAGAGGAAAGGTGTAGGAGGAAGAAGGAAAAAAGAAAAACATGAAGAAGGGAATGAAAGAGGAGCCAGGGTAACTCTTCAAGAATGCAGAACATCGATTCTACGGTGAACTCGCACAGGCTTCTCTTCAGCCCCGGTCAGTGCTCTGCAGGTCACCTTCATGTGCGCCCTGCCCTCCCTTACTGTACCTCAGTCACAGCTGCTGGAGGCTTCCAGCACCCAGTGTCAGCCTCCAGCCCCACTGCTGTCCAGTTCATCCACTGATATTCTCAGGGGTCACATGAGACACAAGAGAGTTTGATGCTCGCTCATGACATACTTCAACCAACCGGACATTGATGCCTGGGAGAACACTTGTTGGCTATGATCTGATTCCTGAATCCAAAATCATTGATGCTGCTTTGTGATCATGTAGATGCCTAAATGATTTTGACAGTGCTGTTTGCATCTTGGATGCTGTTAACGACAAAGCAGGACCTCATAAGCAAATCTACCCCAATACCATCCAGGAACTTAGACCAACTTTAAATGAACTGGAAATCTCCGATCCAGAGGAAGTAGGCCTTGATAAAGTATAAACTCTCCTGATGTGCTTCCTCAAGACTCACTGTTATTGCTACTTGATGAAACAGTCACCTGGACATAATTTATTTGAGAAAAAATTTTCTTTGAGTATCAAACCAAGTAATAGTAACTTGGACTTCAATAAAAAGGAATTGAGATTGAATTATAATAAAAAAGAATGTAGAACATATATCAGTGAAGTAGCTGTTAGCATCCACATTGCAGCTGCCCAGAGCCACAAGAACGATCACTGTGACTTCAGGGGCCCTTGCCACGTTGTTGTCTTTCCATCACAAGATGTAGATGGTCCATTACTTGCTCAGAGAGCAACAGCAAGATCAGTGTGGGAGTTGGGGGAGCTACATGATAGGCAACAAGGTTGATAGGCAGAAGAGCCAAGTACTTTATGCCCACAGTTGTCCTCTTAGGGGAGAAGTCTGTTGCTTTATAAAAACTAGGAAATAAAGTAGAATCCGCCTAGTGACAGCTTCCTCAACATGGTAACCATCTTATGGCAACTCACCGCCAGGACACTCACGTTTCCTTACTCCATACAAGTCATAAGTATCCAACAAAGACCTTGCCTTCATGATCTACTTGACAGACATGTGAAAATTACCAGAAAAATGGAGAGAATCTATTCCCCTTCTTACAAAGAGCCACAAGAAGTTAAATATTAAAACTACTACCACAGGAGATCACCAAGAACTTTCCTTAAATTTGTGCAGAGAAAAATTTTAATCAAGACCCTTGTTGTCTTTGTATAATATTAAGTGATGCAAGAAGAAAACGAATGTTACAAACTGCATGTTTTTTTTTGTTTTTCAAGACAGGGTTTCTCTGTGTAGTTTTAGAGCCTGTCCCAGAGCTCATTTTGTAGACCAGGCTGGCCTCGAACTCACAGAGATCCACCTGCCTCTGCCTCCCCAGTGCTGGGATTAAAGGCATGTGCCAGCCACTGCCACCCAGCTTAAAAGATTTATTTATTTATCATGCATAGTGTTCTGCCTGCATATATGCCTGCAGGCCAGAAGAGAGCACTAGATGATTGTGAGCCACCATGTGGTTTCTGGGAATTGAACTCAGGACCTCTGAAAAGCAGTCAGTGCTCTTAACTGCTGAGCCATCTCTACAGACCCAGTATGTGATTTTTAATGATTTTAGTTTACTCTCTGATCTACAATGTATTAGCCATGTCCTGTGATCCCTAAACCATGATTAGCTTTCAATAGAATAATAGAATTTTTGTTTCTAGTCATTCACTTATAGATGCAAAGCTTCTTGTTTAGTTTCCTATTGGCAAACACCGACTTAACAGGATACCTCTTCTACACGGTTGGTGGTTGTTCTCAATGACCATGGTAATAGTCCTTTTCAATTATTTTGACATAAATTCCTCAAAATTTTAGGGGACACAGAAAGCTGTAGTCACAATCAGATGAGGGTGGGAAGTTCCTGGCAAGGGACCAATCTGTTTCCTTCCCACACTGAGTTCAGATCTAGGCTTTTTTCCTTTTTTTAAAATCATCTACCTAGATCTAAATTGTGGACTTCTAAAGCCTTGTATTTGATGAAGATAAATTTGTTGGGCACTGGTGGGCACTGTTTGAATTTCTTCATTAAGTGTTAGAGGTGTTTAATAATGTGGAAAAGTTTCCAAAGATTCATACCTCTGTTGCAAAACCTGAAATAGGTAAAATAAGAGGGACTAGGAAGGAAGTTTCTGGAGAGTCACCAGTGTCTGGAACATTGAGTTCTTCACTTCCATTTCCTAAATGTCTTGATGAAGAAGAACAGTTAATATACAGGTGTCTGTATTAAAGAATATGCCATAAATTTCTGGTTAAAGTTATTATAAAATGTAAGAATTGTCACAAAAATTAATTATACCCATTGAATCAATCCATGTATGCAGTTGAATTAGCATACTTTCCATCTGTGCTGATGTAGTCTTCCCCTTAGGCTCTTACAAGGTAAAAGTGACATTTTTACCTATTTTAATCCACAAAGTATTTAGTAACTCTCATCTGTTCACACCCTATCTAGTTTCCAGTTTCTTCTGTTTTGTCTGTACTCAAAGCTCCATGGCATGCCTCTCCAGTGGAACTCATCTCTTAACATGGGTTTCCAGATATGACTCTGAGCTTTATGAATTAACCTGGCTCTAAGCAGGGTTAAAGGAAAATACAAAATAAAAACTGCCTTGGAAATGTAGAATATAAACCAAGCTATGCCCTGTTTCTAAATGGGATGGCAAATTGTTGATCTGATATGGTTGTACTTAGTGTACACAAAAAGACTTTTCTTTCCAATCACAAATTAAAGTTCTACACAAAACTTACGTTTCCAGTATACATAAAGAAATGTATTCTGGAAGGAAGTCTACTTCTCTTAAAATCCTGGCATGATTTTTCATAGATAAATTTCATAGTCCTTCTTTATTCTGAGTCTAGAAGCATCCCATAAGAAGTCATGCCTCAGTTTTAACAACCACTTTGCCCCTTATATCTGCTCCTCCTTTTCTGATTCATGTTTTCTTTGGCACTGATACTTATTTAAGTTTTCCCCTTTTGTTTTTTGTTTGTTTGTTTGTTTTTTGTTTTCTTTTCATTTTATTTTACAATACCATTCAGTTCTACATATCAGCCATGAATTCCCTTGTTCTCCCCCCTCCTGCCCCCCTCCCCTTCTCCCCAGGCCACCCCCCATTCCCACCTCCTCCAGGGCAAAGCCTCTCCTGAGGACTGAGATCAACCTGGTAGACTCAGTACAGGCAGGGCCAGTCCCCTCCTCCCAGGCCAAGTCAAGGGACCCTGCATAAGCCCCAGGTTTCAAACAGCCAACTCATGCAATGAGCACAGGACCTGGTCCCACTGCCTGGATGCCTCCTAAACAGATCAAGCCAATCAGCTGCCTCACCTATTCAGGGGGCCTGATCCAGTTGGGGCCCCTCAGCCATTGGTTCATAGTTCATGTGTTTCCATTCATTTGGCTATTTGTCCCTGTGCTTTATCCAACCTTGGTCTCAACAATTCTCACTCATATAGACCCTCCTCTTTCTCGCCAATTGGACTCCCGGAGCTCTACCAGGGGCCTAGCTGAATGCTCAATCATACCACAAGAGCACTTGCTCAGCTCTGTTCATATCAGCATTGTTTGTAATAGCCAGAACCTTGAAACAACCTAGATGCCCTTCAACTGAAGAATGGATAAATAAAATGTGGTACATATACACAATGGAATACTACTCAGCAGAGAAAAACAGTGACATCATGAGGTTTGCAGGCAAATGGATGGATCTACAAAAAAATCATCCTGAGTGAGGTAACCCAGACTCAAAAAGACAACCATGGTATTTACTCATTCATAGGAGGATACTAGATGTGGAGCAAGGATGACTGGACTGCTACTCACATCACCAGGGAGGCTACCTGGAAAACAGGACCCCAAGAAAGACACAGGGACCACCCAATGATGGAGAAATGGATGAGATCTTCATGAACAGCCTGGACATAAGTGGGGGAAATGAAGGGTGAGGGTCGAGGGAAAGAGAGCTTGGGGGAGCGGGAGACCCCAGCTGGATCAAGAACAGAGAGGGAGAACAAGGAATAGGAGACCATGATAAATGAAGACCACATGAGAACAGGAAGAAGCAAAGTGCTAGAGAGGCCCATAGAAATCCACAAA
>CABHPQ010147168.1:0-28267 GCA_902168405.1 Peromyscus aztecus
GCAAATTTCTTCCAAATTATTTGTTTGGACGAATCTTTATGCTTCTCAAAAACAGGTTTGATTTTGATTTAGTCTAGACAGAAAAGGTGCTAGAATCAATATTAGTTAAAAAATAACAGCCTCATAGCTGGATAACTATTTAATGGTGCCCTTTGATGTTCTCAAGTTGGGTGACAGTAATAACAAGCCACAGGATTGTGGGAACAAAAAACTTCAAGAAACTTCACTTTTAGAACCTCTGCAGGAGGAGTCTCAGCCTCTTTATTTTCTTGAGGCTAATATTCTGCACTCACACTCGCCTACCTGGGAATTGGATTTTATTTGTATTCTTTTTGTGACATTTTTTGGCAAGAATATTTCAGCAAATAAAAGAACTCGTGCATCCACAAGATCTTCAGTTTTCAACTTAGATAACGGGGCAACCCCTGGACTCCATTCTCTCATCGGATAGACATCGCAAGACCTATTGCAAAAGTTATTTCAGAAATACAGAGAACAAAACAAAGGCAAAGTAGAGGGCAAATACTACAGCATAAAGCAATTGTTCTTGGTAGTACTTTTCTTATTCCCCCTAAACTTATGCCAGCCTGTTCCAGGGTTGGTTTGCTACTGATCAAGATCTGAGTCATGATGCAATGTGACTCTAAGTCAGCTACATTTCCTAAATTAACCGTGTTATGTAATTAGTATCTCTTGATGTATGTATCTGAGGTATTTTTCCCATAATTATCTTTTCCTTCCTCTCTTCAACAACACTACCACCCACATAGTTTTCAAATTATAGCTTTCATAGGCCTAGTTTATACAACTACTCAAGTATACAACCTTTTTTTCTTTCTTTTTTTCTACCTAACCATAGTAGATATGATATGCAATGCATTTAAAAAAAAATTCCTTGGAGACACAACTCTGTTCTTCAATCACAAACAAAGTTCCAACCCAGGGCAAAAAGAAGAAAAGAACCACAGTGGTACTTGCCTTGCAACACAGTGAACTATCCTATTCCATCCTCATGCCCAATTGCTGACTCATCTGTCTTTACTCAGGGCTGGGTAGATAGTGAAGTGTACCCAGTCATACTGGCCTTTGAACTAAATGAAAGAGAGCCTCTATGCAGCCAAGCCATGCCCACCACTGACCCCACCAATTCTCCAACTTCATGGACACTCCAGCCCCAGATACTCTGTCAGATTTAGGAGCCAAATTCAGTTACAAGTCATGAGAAGCCAGACAACTCAGAAATGAATACAGCTTGCTCTCTCTTCTATGAATATTTGGTTTCTGCCAAGTTCATCAAGGGAAGTAGTGCATAAGGGAAAGCAGAGACTTTTTCTTCATGTCGGCAATTTACCCACTTTTTTAAAATTTGGTTTTATTATTTTTCATTACACTTTAGCATGTGGGGTGGGTATGTGCACCTAAGTATAGGACCTGTGGAGGTCAGAGGTATTGGTTCCCTGGTTCCCCCTGAAGCTGTGATTACAGGCTGCTGTAAGCCACCAGACATGGTGCTAGGAACCAAATTCAGATCCATACTCTCAACAACTGGAGCCATCTCTCCAGCCCAGAAATGTTATACTTCCAGCAAGTTACAGAGAGCGGAGGGTGAGCACAGAAGTATTGATACTTGTTTTTACTTTGGCTTTTACAGTGTTCTTTTTCAATTCTGCTTAAATATAACTTTACTAAAACAAAGCCGTCTTACTGAAATTTACCAAGAATATCTATGTCATTGTGAATGAAACTTGTGAGGTTTCTGGTTCTTTCATAAATGCTCATATATATATATATATATATATATATGTATATATATATATAGAACTGGATTATGGGTTTAATAGATGATGAAGAAATATTTTTGCAGATAGATTATCCTAAAGCATTGCTGCCATCAAGGGTGCATTGATATAAATTGTTCTTTCTGTGGACCTGACGCAGGGCTCTAGGGTATGCTGATTCTGTTTTATTTAGGATGGCCTATAAGAAAACTCAATACATAGTTAGTTGATCCTTCTATGTAATGTTGAGGATTTTCAATGCAGAAGTAATTACTTTCCAAAGAGAGAGAGGACAGAAGTGAGGGATGGAGAGAGGAAAAAAGGAGGGAGAGGGGAAGAGATCTCCTCAATCTTTTAGACTTTGAATGACCATCAACTTTGATGAACTCAATAGTCATGAATGTCAAAATTTCCTTCTCTGTGATGCTACTTTAAAGAAGCACTGAAGACTCACAACTACATAAGATTAGGAAATTTTAAGTGTTCCAGTTATAATAAATTAAAATAGTTCTACAAAACTCTTAATGAACACTTGAATATATTAACTAGGACTGACTAATCATGGCAGAGTAATTTTACTTCATGAGCCCAGAGTCCTTGGAAAAGGGTAAAATTGTTTTCTTCATATTTTAGCTGAGGCATCATCTTAGTTGTGACGTGCCCCAGTGTTCGGCAGTATTTCCTAGAATAAACAGAGGAAACTAATCAGGTTCAATTCTTAATCCCTTTACTTAACCGTTGGGTTTGTCTTGTTGTCAGTTAAAAGAGCATATCAATACAAATCACTGACTAATATTTCTAAGGCAGAAACACCAAGGCAAAAATTAATGTAGAAAGAAAATGATGGAAATGTGAAAAAATAACATCAGACAATGATGAAGTCTATATATCAACTGCCTTTATCCCCTTTCAGTATGAAAAATAACCATGCTGAGAACAGAATAAAAGGCTCTTTGTTTCCGTATGCAGAAGACAAAGCGCAGGCATCTGAGGCTGAGTGTTGTAGCTGCCACCCTCTTCCTGTTTCCCTGCTTGAGGGTCCAATTAAAATAGAAAAGGATGGAGTTTGTGTTTATCTGTTACCAAGAGCTATATATTATTCCCTTTGATTTCTCTAGGCATAAAGACAGTTGGGCTCGTAGGAGGGAAAAAGCAAAGAGACCAGTGACAGCCATCTGCTCAGATCATAAAGGGCAGCCTGTCAACAGCATGCTTAATAAAGCCATTTCTTCCCAGGAATGCTTATCAGCTGTAGAGGTGGAAGGTCACTGAACCCTATGCAGTCGATATGGCCACAGTTTCAACGATATGCTTTTACATACTGCCTTCTCTGCTGCTATCAGAGTCACAGCTGCCAGTGTTATCTACCAGACATCAAACACTACTCTTATTAAAAGCAGTTTCCTAAAACAACAGAAGACAGTACAGTATCTAAGTGCTAAACGAATATCCAAATGAGTCAACATTTGTATCATGCACTGATTATACAATGCTCATCAAATGGAAGGTACTGTTAAAGCGTGGGTCGCTCTCACATATACTGTAATACTGAACCACTCTGGGGAAGTTGGCTATATTGAATCTTCAGATAGTGTGGTGTTCCAGATATTTTCTCACAGCTCTGAGGTCTACAGTATAACAGCTTGAACTCACATTGTTTTCCTTCTAAGTCTAGCAGGTTTTCTATCATATAAAAGCCAAGAAGTTTGGGATTTTGCTGTTAGGTAAATGCTTAAAAACACAGTTGTGCTTATGTTTGTATAAGCCAGTTTCATGGATATATCGGTCTAGGGTTGGTTTATTAATCAAATAAGAATAACAGTAATTGGGCTAGAGAGATGGGTCAGTGGTTAGGAGTGCTTGAGGGCCAGAGTTTTCATCCCAGCACCCACTTAATAAGCCTCTAGTTCCAGGAATCCAAAAATGTCATCTAGCCCCTGAGCATACAGGTATGTGCACCTGTATATGAGTGCACGTGCACACACACACACACACACACACACACACACACACGAATGAATGAATAAATAAATAAATTTTACTTGTGTCACCATAGAGGTGAAATTCAACATATGGTACTCATGGTGACTTTTTGTTCATGTCATTTTTATACCACCTAGTCAAGAATTTCTTCATATCTCCATAGAACAATCTACTAAAAGTCCCTTATCCTCCGAACTCTTGAAGATACTCAAATGAAAACAACTCTGACATAGTAGAGCATAGTTAATATTGACGAAAGACAATATCTGATTTTCTTTAACCGTAGCCTGCTGTCTTGAATCTGCTGCTTTATGATCCTATGCTAATCTGACTGTATTAAAAACTGTCTAGAGTCTGTGTACTTTTTTAAAGCCAAGGCCTTCTGGTCTACCTTTTCTTTCCAGGTGAGAATTGACACTTCTGAAATTGGAACAACCACAATGCTAAACCCAGAACTGCCTTGCTTTCCAAATGACTTGCATGTGTTCCAAACTGTTGGTGATCTGGTGCTGAGTGGCTCTTGGATGTCCTTGGGTGGTTAGTCACTGCACTCACAGCTATTGACTTATGGGCAATGTGGTGTGAAGCTTACTTTTCCAATTGGAGTGCTTTCCTCAATTCCAACCATAGCCAGTGCTGATGGAATGTCATCACCTATAGATTGATTTTTGAACCTACAACGCCACAAAAAAAAAAAAAAAATTTCATCTCAAAGTTTTTCCAAGAAGGTGACCGTCTAGTCTCAAAACCCACTACCAGCAGCATGGTTCATCAATCAATATGTGCAGCATTTTCTTTTAAATTTGAAACAAATCCAAGTTCTTTCAACCCCAAATCCAAGACCAGATGCATGGAAAATATTACTGAACCTTCCCCCCTACAATTGGCTCTATTATATATATACTTTGTAAAGATTATCATTTCAGACAACGTACATGCAGAGATTTCATTTGGTAGCAACCCAAAAACAAAGGAATAATGGCTAGATTTTCTTTTCCTTCCAAAGATCTGTTAGATCTAGATGACTCTGGACTCTGATTTTTGTCGGAGTAAATAAAAGTGAAAATACCCAGAGGCATCTAGCATTAGTGAAATTTAGACAGGTATGAAAAGCTGTTGCATAGGAAGCGAACTGGGTAACTGGTCTGTAGCAAGGGGGGTCTGCCTTTGGAACAAAGATTGCTAACCAAACAATGAACCTACAAACTGGGATAGGATCTAAGACCACAAAGAGGAGTAGCACCTGGAAAGAGGTTTGCACTTTACATATTCATTTTCAAGAAAAGGCTGTTCAAACAGTGGTGCAAGAAACTCTACAAGGTCTATGGAGAATGAAGGAATTTTTTATCATGCTATCAAATTTATGGATCAGCATTTGAAAATGGTTTTAATTCAATTAACTGCAAATATTGGTTGAAGATATTCACAAAACAAATGCAGAAATTAAGCACTTTATTTACCTTAAATGGATAATAAGAATTTTTGAATAATATTTTATAGAAGCTCATCTTTTTTGTTGTTGTTTGCTATTTGGAGTTTGGGGTTTTGGGCTTTTCAAGACTGCACTATGCTATATAATCTAGGCTCATCCCAAATTCACAATCTTTCTGCCTCAGCTTCCACAATTTGATATTATAGAAATATACCACTGTGCATGAGTAGCTAAATTCTCTGGCATGAAACCATATATATTACGTCATCCAAGACTCTCAGTTCTAATTTTTAAAAAAAAAATAATCAGAGCTTAAAAAAATCAACAAAGCAATAGCAACAAAACATCCTTCTAGGTATTTTTTTTTCCCTTCAGTCTCACAAAACCCTAATTTGATTTTATTTTCAGCAATTTATATTTATCAAGTCTTTTACAAAGTATTCAGCTTCATAACAAACTTAGACAAGTTTTTTACTGGCTTATGTAACATTAAATACATTGCATAATTAGAATGATGGGTAGCATATTAGAATTAGAATAATGGGCAGGATACATAGGAATGTGACTGAAGATAAGTAACTTTCTTTTTTTATGTAAAACACAACTATTGAGACAAGACCAGTGAGACTCAATCAAACACATTTTGTATCTTCACTTGTGTCAATTCTACAAGATCCCATTGGTTAAAAAAAAAAAAGTCATATGGCCAATTCTAACCCCATGCACTTGGAAAATAATAGGACATTCCCTTCACCTTGGGCCATGTCAAGGATGTAACTGAAGAATCCATAACATGGGAAGAATTAGGAACAGTAACTCTATCTACTGAAGTCTTTAAACATATGGAAAAGTAAGATAGCTCATCCAAGGATAGTATAATGTCAAGAGAGATTTGGTTATACTTGGGTTAAAATGAAGGAATGAAGATAATGATCTGTGCATTAATTTTTATATACTTCATTCACTAATCAGTTCAGTCAGTAAAGCATATTGTTTATTTTATGTGTCCAGTAATCTAAAGGTGTCTTATGAAAAAAAAATAAATTTTAATCAAACTTTCCTGATTCTTGCCTGCTCAACACATTTTCAATGCTGAAGGGTGAAGAAGAATGGTCCAACTAAACACTTAAGAAGAAAAGTTGTAAATGCCTATGCTAAAAACAAATTTATATTAATTTACTAAATATAGCTCTTCATGAACAAATATATTATTGGTTATCAACAAAATGCTTGGATATTGTTAACAGCAAGTAATAAAATTCCATACTGTCTTTTGTTCTCATCCCTTCGTGGTCATAGCAGATACACTAGTTTGAGAAACTAAAAAAAGGTAATGTACTCCCAGAGACTAAGGTACTCTGATGTACTCTTCAGGAGGATATAAACAACACAAAATCGACAAATTACTATGTGAGTCACCTTGCCATCATTGTGACAACACACTCAAGAAAAGAGTTTAAGGAAGGAAGGATTTATTTTGGCTCCATGGCTAGCTGGCTCCTTTGTACTTAGGCCAGTGGCAAGACAGAAATAACAATAGCAGAACAACAGTCAGGAAGCGGGGTTGGGGTTGGCGGAAGGTAATAGGGATAAGATAAGATATACCTTTCAAGGAAAAGCCACCATTTCCTAATAGCTCATTCAAGTATGGAATTATCAATAGATTGGTCCACTGATTAGATTAATGTCCTCATGATCCAGTCACTTCTCTGCCAACACTAACTGGGGACCAAGGCTTCAATACATGAGCCTTTGAGGCCACTTATGTCTAAGTCACAATAATATGCATTTAAAATGGAAAAGTTTTGGCAACACAGTAAGAGCACAATTAATGACAGTCTATAAATATTTACATGTATCTTACTACCAACAGCCAAATGCAAAGAATATACTGAGAGTTTATATTGGGGAAAAGAAAGAGTAATGTGACACCTAGTATTCTTCTATTCTAAATGTTTAAAGTGGGGTGAGAACTTAGCCACTCAGGAGAGAGGCTGACTATGGAATCATAAGGCTTTCTCTGCTGTTAGTTAGTGGTGTCCTGTTGGGCAAATCACTCAACTCCAGTAAGCATTGTTTCTCTATAAAGCATCCTTGCTTTACCTCTTCCAAGTCTTGTATGGATGTGACTCCCTGATTTTTTTGTATCTTTCACCTATAGCTATTACTTTGTCTGTTGAATTATGTTACAATTCCTAGGTGTGTATGTACCCCTTATTCTGCTGTGGAATTTGGGGTCAGATTCAGTACCTCTTGTCTTTGACAGAGTAAATCTAGGAAGGAAAACAAGAATTTTGATATTTGGCTTACAATACAGTTCTACTATAGGCTCCTCGGGCATTGTATGGGAAACTGTTAAATTCATTTTGGCTGAGGAAATTCCAGCATTTCTCTGAACACAAGCTCTACTCTCTGCCCTTAAAGCGTGATAATGTCTACTGTGAGACCTGAATCTAATTGAACAACAGTGCCTTGATACTTTCACATTAAACTTAAATCCTCTCCTAGTTATAAGAAATTGAGAACAGAATGCAAAGCCTTTTATGTGTCATCTTCTGCTCATTAACAATTAATAAGATTCAGAAAGATGAAACCTGGAGATTTCCTGGACTCAGAATAACACCCGTATGAATACATCGGCCTTGTAAGAAGTCACCAGGATGTCCTAGAGAAAATAATCGAGTCTTCATTTAATCCAGGAATCTGTGTTCTGAAGTAGAACAATTTGAGATCCTAGGAAGGAAATTATTTGTACAAGATATTTACAAGTCTTAAATATGACATACCCAAGACTAATACCAGAGCTAATGTATATTTTAATGAGATAAGTAGTTCAAAAATACTCTATTTCTTGCAAATTTGCATGTCAGGCATACCATCTTTTATTTGTTGTGTTGACAAACCTGGCAAACATTTGTCCCTGCAGAGCTCTACCTTTATTGATGAAAAGCTGTGGGGGTAATGGGAAAACCATTTGCCCTCTCTGGTTTCAATTCTAATACAGGATGTGGCTTATACATCTCTCAAGATCTCTTCTATAGACTCCCTAGAAAACAGAAGATAAGAATGGGATTGAGTGATATTTGCTAGAAAAAAAAAGATACCTATAACGCCAAGATCTTAGACACTGCTGTGGAGATTTATTGTGATGATACTACACTTTGGGTATCAGGACAGACATTCTTATTGCACTTAGACTTTACTGGTGTCTGTCACTGATGCTCACAAAAGAATGACCAAATGCTGAAACCTTGTGCACAAAAAGTACAAGGAATGAAATTTACCAGGGTAAAGAGTAAGAAATAAAGGAAGAAAGGAAGATAAGAAGTCACAAATGAGTTTGTATTTGTGGTATTTGTATGTGAGAAGGAGCACATACAAATTAGCCACAGAAAAATTAAAAAGCTATGGACTAATACTTTAATTCATTTAAGTTTTCTTAAAAGCATGAGTTTCTGTTGTTGCTAATTTACTTTTGAATTCCTATTGATGATAGTTTACTTTTGTTATAATTCCCATTTGATATTACAATACCAAATATACAATGAAATGAAAAAAATTATATAAGGTGCAATGGTCAGTGGTCTTTTTCTAGTAACACAATAAAATGTTTGTAGATCAGTGTCACTAATCTATTAATCTAATGATAGGAACTTATTCCAAAGTCTTATACTCATGCACAAAAGCATTCAGCATAGCACTTGTTTAAAGGAAGTGCTCAGCTAGACAGGATAGCTCAGTAGCAAAGCATTTGCCTAGCATGTGCAAGTCCCTTGCAAAGGGAAGTGTCTTAAATGTCTAAAACAATGGCACAAATGCATGGCCTAATCACAGCTGTCACCAGGCCCCAAGCTCTTAACAGTGGTTTGTCCTTTATTCCAAGCTGCATCCTATCATATATGTTCTACTCTTTTGCCAATGCCATTTTGAGCTCATCTCCATTTCCTCCCTCTACATTCACTCAGTTTGACCCATTCCAGATGTCCCAGGCACTATTGTTACATAAGAGAAACTATTACTAAAATGGCATAGAGGGAAGTAATAGCAAAGATGTTTACTGGATCAACCTACACCTAAGAGCCCTTTGTAGTCACTGCAGACTCAGGAATGGCAGGTCTCACTCCTCCTTGCCTAATTTTATTTTCCCATTTTCTTACCAAGCTTTATCACTTTTCAAATTTTTACTGGAAACATTTTCCTTATTAGGACAGTTCCCAGAAGGAAAAAAAAAATCTCCCCAATTCAAGATCACATTACAATAGTGCATTCAAACAGATTCTCAGAAGCTTGTGGTGGTCAAGGAAATCTGAACTCAGTCTGGGTTTATTTACTTTTTAATCTCTGCATTTTCTCACAAAACAAAGTACAAAGCTTTTCTCAGTTCTATCTTCTATTTAGCTCCTGGTTCGAGACCAAGCATGCCTTTGAGTAACTGACATAAACTGCTCACTCATGAAGACCTGTTCCATACTTCAACTTCTGAGCAATCATATTTTCTAAGATATTGTCCCACAGAGGGTTAAAGTAAGTATTTTGCATGGCACTCACTGTCTTTTGCAAAGACCAGAAATCATTTCAGGGAATGAGAAAATAATGGAGGACACCCTGGAACTAAGCCACTAAAAGCCATCTTTTGAGGCTAACATGTGCAAATGGGTTGGCTGGGATCTACTGCTTTTAAGGCATAGTAATTTAGAAGCTTGTTTAAATCCTTTTAACTGCATTGGTATTTAAACTGCATTTGTATATCTGAAGACCAGAGGCCCTATTACAAATCTCTTGGAAACCTTCTGCTAATTTATTAAGGAAGAAGTAATAACTGTAGTGGCTGTAAGAACTCACAATATATACGAGCCTGAGAACAGACCAGCAAAATCATCAGAAGCCTAGAGCAGCCTAAAACTGGCCATTCTCACTGTGTGAGAACTTAAAATAAAAACTATCATCCCTGGAAGCAAGTGATTCTACTTCCTTAAAGGGATGAGTGGTGCAACCCACTCGTCTGTCTAAAGTTCTTCCTCCCTGAGTCTTCTTTTACATGCTCTGAGACCAGGTTAAGCCCTGTGGGTTACGTACAACCTATAGCGTAACCTGACAACAACTTAGTAAGTGCTCATCACCCGAAAGTCCTCACAATTATCCTGCTCGTTTCTCCAAAGCACCACTCTCCATATGGACAGGTGTTTCATAACCCTTCGCTGCTTATTACTTCTTCCCAGTATTAAAATATAAAAGCATCCAAAAGGGATGCTTTCTTGGCCATGATAGCTCATTTGAAATGCTCTCCATAATTAACAACTTTCAAAGCAAAGAGGTAAATTTTGTCACATGTATTATTAAAGCAGATTTAAGTCCCCCAGGACCAAATTAAGCACTTGATTAAAAATGTCCATGTTAAAAGAAACAAGTAGATAGGGAGTTGAGCTCTCAGCAATTCCAAATTAGTGCACTGATTGAAGTGCCTGTTCAAGCCATGTAGAAAGACATAGATCGTGGACTGCCTTCACTATGAGAACTCAAGTGCCCCAACATGAATGCCAGTCAGCCGGAGTCAAGGTTAATGGCATCCCTTGAAGGGATAAAACATAAGGGGTTGTAATGAGAAATCTAACGGGCAGATAATCATAATAAAATAGAAAAATAATAATTGGAAATGTGTAAACTTGGGCTCATTCATTCCTGAATAATTTAACTTTATTTTCAAATACTGGGTTATATACTAGATTGCAAGTCTATGCTTATTATCTTTATTTCTCTTGTTCCTGACACTGTCTAAACTTGTGACATCTCTGTTTCCATTTGTGTAAATTGAGAAGACAGAAAGAAATGATCCCCCAAATCTCATATGACTCTAGGAAAAATGGAAATACAAACTCTACCTAAACTTTTGTTATGGCATACTGAGAGTGATATTTTCCTTTTAAAATATTCAAATTGGTTTTTTAGCATTTATAGTAATATTGTTTGATAATTTAGTACATACATATAGTATGTTTGGATCAAGTTTACTCCTTATTCGCATCCCCAGTTCCTCCCTTGTCCCTCCCACAACTATTTTCTCCCAGCTTCATGCGAATTTTTTTGTTCACAAAGTCCCAGTCCTAGGTGAGGAACTGAAGGCACCTGTGGTCTCTGGAGTAGGGAGACTCAGTGTTCATTAAGAATGAGACTCCTAAGAGGCTACACAAGATCTAACATAAAGCCTGACACTCAACACACACTGGCAGCACTAAGTGCACTCAGTGGGGTTTTTTAAAAAAAAAAAAAATGAACAAATTGATTTTATACAGTTTTTTCATTCTAATTATTCCTTGCCAAACTTCCATAAACATTTGCAATTGTCTCTAAGAAGTACTACATAGCCATCAATAGCCAAGCGGCCACGACATTGTAGGAGTGATTCAGGATGCAGAAGGTACTTGCTATAATTTCCAGATCCTTGTGTCCTAGAAAAGGACCAAGGATACATGGAAAGTGGGAAATATAGAGACTGTTTACGATGGAAGCAGTTCCAAAATCAGAAACAAGTCAGAGAGCTGGAAAGGTCAGGGTTTTAAAGGCCCTGAACCAAAACAGTTGTGACCCTTTAAGGGTTATTTCCATAGCACTGCCTTCTACCATATTTGCATATCATGTATGTTCTGTTACTTACATGCCAGCCTAGTTTGTTGGTGAAGACAGTCAGTCTTCCTGCCAACTGGCTTCTCCCATATGTTCGTCCTGAGGCCTCTCTCTCCATCTTATTCCCAAGTCACACTGGTACAGTAAAATAGGAATGCCAGCACGTTTGGTTTTTTTTTTTTTTTTCAACAAATGAAAAAAATCATAAAGTGATACAATAGATGAGGACTGATGTAGAACACCCTCTAACTTGGTGTTTGCCGCAGACAAGAGAGAATTTGCCAAGCTTGGCAAAGTAGCTCGGTGTCATTGTTTCCATTTGAACCTTTGTTGAAACAGACCTGATGTCAGCTACTTTGCACTTCCTGCTTTTCTTCTAAGCCGGTATCTTTGGTTGAGAGGAAAATGTTCTTCCCTCAATATGTGCAACTACCAAGCTTATACACAATCTACAATTCAATTATATTCTTTAAAGCTAAAAACAGAATGCATACACGCTAATGAATTATTCTACAAACTCTGTCAGAATGACAATGTGGACTGTGGCCAAAACAAAACGATTGTGTGAATCATAACTCAGAATTTCCTGCTCTGTTTAAAAATCCCCCAGGGCAGTACAGCCACAAAGATCTTTCTTATGCTAGAGTTACATTTTTCCAGAGACGAAAGAACAGCTTACCTGTGTGCCCTACCTTGAAGAGAATTAGGAGTCCTTGAACATGTTGTTTTATCCTTCTCAATCTCTTCAGCTGCATGATGGGTTTTGCTTCTCTTATCTCTATTCTAGTGTTGACACTATATGATTCTATTGCACAAGTGTGACCCAGGAATTGAGCATTATAACAAAATCACGCAAGAGGGAGAGAGATACTAGAACACTAAGGAAAGAAAGACACATACACCTCAGCTGCCCTCCAAAATGTTAAACAGTTGATTTCCTTTGGCTGAATGTACATTTAGTAGTCAATATCTAATTCTGCTTCTCCCATTGCATTTTTGAAAATAAATTAAAAATGGTTTTAAATTATCCAAATTCTAAACAATGACTTGAAACTCAAGAGGTTAAAATCTGCTTGTGAATAAAAGGTAAAATTTAAAAAAAAAAAATGTTGTGCCTTAAAGAATGCAGGCTCTGTGGGTGCAAAAGCACAACTCTCACCTCAAAGAGAATGAGACAGTTTATTCTGAAGCCAAATATGAATGGTCATCATCTGGCAATGCAGATTTGGGTTACCCCAAATTCTGTGCTCCAACATAGAAACAGTTTCACGAAGCTTGCATGCTATCAGAATACAGAAAGACACTGTGCAAGTATATTCATGGAAACATCAGAGAGGTAGGTTGCAGTAAAGTGGGGAAGAAACCTGTTATGGGCTTCAGATCTTCAGATACTATCTGATGACAGACACTCTTGGCTTTTGAGTTGGTGAAAGATAGTTGTCTACTAATGCATTCCAAATGAAAACTGGGTGGGGTAGGAATAAAAGGGATCAGGTTGTGGGGGAGGAACAGTGGGAGAGAGTACAGGGAAAGACAACTGGAACTGGAGGGCCTTTGAGGAATGATGTGGAAATCTAGTGCAGTGGAAACTCCCTGGGATCTATAAGGGTAGTCCTAGCGAAGATGCCTAGTAATGAAGCCTAAACAGCCCATCTTCTGTAACTAGGCAAGGTTTCCAGTGGTGGGACTGGGACACCAACCCAGCCACAAAACCTTTGACCTACAATTTGTTCTGCCACCAAGAAGTGCTGGGGCAATGGTGGCAGAGAACTTGTGGGAGTGGCCAACCAATGACTGGTCTAATTTGAGGCCAAAGAAGGAGCCCAGGCCTGATACTGCCTGGATGACCAGGAACCAGAGGTGGATAGCCCAGAGAACCAAACACTACTGACCAAAATAATAATAATAATAAATAATAATAATAATAATAATAATAATAAAATGAAATGATTCCTAATGATGTTCTGCTACATTCATAGATTGGTGCCTAGTCCAATTGTCACCAAAAAGGCTGCCTCTGGCAGCTAATGAGAGTCAATGCAGATGCAAACATTAGCTGATGCACAGCCAAATATTAGGTGGCAAGAGAGCCCAGGATGGAGGTCTCTACTGGGTCTCTCTCAGTAGAAGTGGGGGAAGAGGAATTGTGGGAGCCAGAAGGGTCAAGGACAATATGAGAGCCCAGGGAATCAACTAAGCAGGGTTCATGGGGGTCTCACAGAGATTGAAGCAGAAATCACAGAGCCTGTATGGGTCTGAGCAAGACCCTCTGCATATCTGTTATGGTTGTTGGTTTGGTGTTTTCAGGGGAACTCTTGACAGTGGGAGTGGGGGGTGTCTCTGAATCTTTTGCCTGCTTTTGAGGCCATTTTCCTCCTACTGAGTGACCTTGCCCAGTTTCTATATGAGGGTTTGTGCCTGGTCTTACTGTATCTTACTGTTCCATGTTCGGTTGAGAACCCTGGGAAGGCTGCTCTTTTCTGGGAAGAGATGGAGGGGGGAATCTGGGGGGAGAAGCAAAGTGAGGGGGAACTGGGAGGAGTGGAGGGATGGGAAGGTACAATCAGGATGTATTGTATGAGAGAAGAATAAATAAAAATTAAAAAAAGAAAAAGAAAACTGGGGCTCAGTTGGTAGGTTCCAAACAATTTACCTAATGGTTGTAAAACTGTTAAGTCAGGTAGAGAGGGGGGCAATAAATGGCTACTATGAGGACTAACGTTGGTCCCAGACAATCTGACTCTCACATGACAACATGCACTGAAGTTCTGATCAGTTAACCAGTCTTGCAGAAGGTTCAGTTTGAAGGTACAGTTTCTTTCTGGAAACTTCTGTTCATACCTCTATGGTAATTTTATGACTATCAAATTTCTTATTGAAAAGTATGGCACATTATGATTTCATCCACACATGATAACCTATGTTTTGCAGACAACCTTTATTTATTTAATTAATAAAGTCCTGTTACACAAGGCTAGGCTTCAATGTCACACAAATTATGTGCAAACACCTCCTTTGATGGGTAGGAAAAGTCCAGTTGGTTTCTCTTCTGTCATTTTAATTATTGTATTTTTCCTCTCATACTTAAAAACAAACTTTGTCCATGAGAGTAAAACCTGGTCACAATAAAAATGAAGAAAGAAAAGGAGAAAGAAGAGAGAGGAAGGGAAAGACCTAGAATGGAAAAGTTTATACAAGGCTGTGGTAATGAGGAGCCCTGAGAAATTCCAGTTTTGTGGTAATTAATGTGGAGCATGATCTTGAATAAATCAAGAGACCTCTCTGATCCTTGAAGCTTCATCTATAGAATGACTTGGCTGGATTACTAATGATTATTAATGGTGTTTACCTTCTCTTCTAACTAAACATGTTATGACTGTAAGCACTTGTAATTAGAAAATACTTACAAGTTGAACACCCAAACGGGAATGCAGAATACATTAAAGTCCCTATTTGTAATCTCATTATGATCAAAAAAGTTGGCGCGCGTTTTGGGGAGATTAATGGCTACTTATTTGTTTTTAACCTGTCAGCTCAAGGGTACCCATCTTACCCCCGGCACCTCTCCTAAATTCTGAATACATAAGATACCTACAGATCATTGAAGTAGTCTTATTCCTTCCTCGGAGACCCCCAAACTGTTATTCAAATGTTTTCACTTAGGCTCAACTGAAGCTGTTCTGGAAGAGCTAAAGGAGTTCATCTAAAGTTCTGTGAACCTAGATGGAGGGGTAATAGGAGCCATTGAAATGGAGATAACACACAGAGAGGGCTGTTCGGAGCACTTAGAGCATCTACAGTGAAAAGAATCGCATTAGTGCCAATGACTATTATTCTATAAAAGTTCCCTTTGTGATGGATGAGAAGGAGCTGAACCCTTCAAATAAAGCATTTAATTCACACCTGACAGTGATTTTCAGAATACGGAGCAAGCAATGTTAGTAATTCCATTCTTAGCCCAGGGAAAGATCGTGCGGAAGAATACAGCGCAATAAAATAAATGTCTGGGGTTCTTGGAAAAAGTAAAACTCTAAAGGAAAGGGCCCCTGGCCAAAAAAGAAGAAAAAAGAAAAGAACGAAAAAATGAGCTTCCTGTGCCAATCTGAACTCCTCAATTTTCAAATAGCCAGTTAAGGAGATTCCAACACTCAATGTTATTTCTGCACACACACACTTACACAAGCATGTTGTCTAATCTTGCCATTTACACATTGAGCATTTTTGTTGACTATTCTCAAGCACTTTCTGAAGATCACTAAACTGGTTAGGCACATTCTTAAAACTCCAGTAAGAATAAAGCTAAGGTGGGACAGTGGGCTGTTCTCAGCTCCTCAGTGTGTCTTCACTATGCTTTGCTCTTCTGTCTGTTTGTGTTAATGTCTATGAATCAGAGTGGACAGTGGCCTGCCATGAGTGCAGCCTGTAAGCAACTGATAGACTCACAAACTTGGTCTTTGAGGAATCTGCTGCAGCCTGGATCTGAAGCTGGACAATTAAATCCTTTTTTAAAATTTTTTTCCCTCCAAATGTAATATAAAGCAAATGACATAGGCAGACAGAGTTTTGGTATATTTTTGAAAGGCTAAAGGGATGGTTCAAGAGTATTTGCTTTTCTTGCAGAGGACTGGGGTTTTTTTCGTAGCACCCATATCCAGTGGCTCACAACCACCAATATATATAGTTCCCACTCCAAGGCATCCAATACCTTCTGGGCTCCACAAGTAACAACACACATGTGTGAATACACAGACACACACACACACACACACACACACACACACACACACACCAAAAATAAGTTAATTAATTAGTTAATTAAATCAGAATATCTTTTTCAGCATATTAAAACCTGTCCCCTATTATTGTCACTCTCGGCAACTTTCTTCATAGAAGTAATCATGCCTACACAGTTGTAGTGAAGGAAAATAACAGGGCCCTTTCAATAGATATATAAAAAGAAAAAAGTTAACTACTTTATTCAACTTAAGCCTATCCTAGAAAACACAACTTGACATAAACCAAGATGGTTCTTGACAGTTGAGACACAACTTGATGGAACAGAGATATTGGGGACTACCTTCAGGTAGCATTTTCTCTAGGTTGACAGTTTTATACAAAGAGGAATTCAGGGGCTGCAGAAATGGCTCTATGGTTAAAAGCAAGTACTGCTATTACGGAGGAGCTGGGTTTAGCTCACAACACCCACAGCACAGTGGGTGGTTTGCAACTGCTGCATTGTCTGCTCCAGGAATCTAACATCCTCTTCTGTCCTCTGCATGCACATGGTCCAGATACACTCATGCAGCCACATGCACAAGAATTTAAGATAAATAGATCTTTTAATAGACTGAATTCAAGCTGTGCACAGAAATCTAAGAAGTATGTATAGATGCAAGACGGGATTGTGAAGTGCTCTTTGGGATGTTTTTAAAGCTAGTAATTCATTTTGTACAAGGGGTAGGGGGAACATTGAGAGCTAGACCAAGCCAAGGCTTTCTCAGCCTGATGGAAGGGCAAAAGGAATCTAGCTCTGTGTCCTTGCCAAGAGTCTGGGCTAGGGTCAGGGCCTCCAAGGAGTTAGGGTTTTGGTCTCTGGGAGCTTGGTTTTTCACCCAGAGACTGGAGCTAATCGCCCCAAGGCTTGTGCTCTGACATTCTTGAGATGCTCTGTGTTTCCCTTGCCCAACCTCGTTTGATTAGCTTCCCATTGACTTAGTCCCATTGTATGATACCTTTCTACTGACATTGCCCCATTTCTCCTTGGAAAGAGTATAGAAGATGCTGTCCTTTGTATAAACTTGCTTGGCATAAGATATGGCTTGTGCAAGACCTCCTAAGCCTACCGGTCCTATCTTCCTTATCTCTGATCTCCTGGGCCTTCCGACTCAGAATATAGTCACTGAAGAACAACCTGCTGGTCTAGGTCAGGGAAGAGTGTGAGTCTAAGAATACACAGCTGTATAGGCCAGATGTGAGTACCAGGCCTGTTCCTCCATGTTTTTCTATTTGTTTTTTTTTTTTTCTGGTTGGGGGGGTGTTTTGTTTTTGTTTTTTGAGATATGGCCTCTCACTTGGCCAATTAAGCTAGACTGGAGATCTTCTGGCTTCTGGCTTCTGCCCCCTGCCCCTCAGCACTAGGATTATAGAATCGAGTCTGCTACAGTTTTGGTTTGATTTTTTTGTTTTGTTTTCATGGGCTTGGGAGGATTTTTTTTTTTTTTTTGAAACACAAAAGCTGGGAGATTAACCCCAGGTTCTCATGCTTGTACAGCAAGTACTTTACCAACGGAGCCGTCTCTCCAGCTCAGGAGATTCCATTCGAATAGTTCTCCTTGCTCAGTATTTTATCTGCTTCCTCATATTCTGCTCTCCAACATCAACATCTTCCCTTGTTTCCAAGAAAGCTGGCCTTCACAGAGAATATCAGGGACTTTATAACCCCTTTGTTGACTTGAATTCTGCCAATGAGGACTATTCACTGAAGATCAAAGGACAAGAAGAAGGCTAGGGTCTTTTAGTCCAACTTTGTCTTCCAGACTGTAAATTGGTTAAGCATATCATAGTTGGCAGATTTTCCTCTCTTACAGCTGTAGCTTCCTCTCCAGGCACCAGTGATATGCAATTGACCCTTCAAGTTTACTGGTGGGACATTTTGTTGTTAAAGGTACATCACTAACCTGTGCTGCTTTACCACTCATGCCAAAATCCTCAATGACTTCACCATCCTTCAAGACCTAATTTGTTTATTGTTAAGCCTCTGCATTACTATTCTTAAAAACAACAGAAATTTGTGATAACAAATCAGGAAACATAGGTGAGAAAATGCAGTCGGTTAGACTGACTGATGAGAAGCAGCAAGTGTTTTCATTTTGACAGGGAAGCCCCTCTCAACCCTATCCTTCTGTGAGCCTCTGCTGTTTTTGATTCTCTGAAGCATTTGATAAGTAATAATTGATCTACCCAGATATCATGTGGCTATGAAGCTTTTTCTGTGCCTCCCAGATCCTGAGCCCAAAGAATTAGTAAATGCAGCTTATAGCCAATAATGCCCACACACATAGCTTGTTCAAATGAGGAGCTGAATGCATTTTCTTATTGTAGTTAGGATTAGGTTTATCACATTTAGTCACAACAATTTCACCAGGGAAAAAGGAGAACAAGTCTTTATTATGTACCACTACATGCCAAAGCTAGACCTTCCTTAAGGAACACCCAAGCAAGCAATCATGTATTTTTGGAGTTCACACTGCACAAAACATTGGACCAAAGTGAAACACACCTAATAAACAATTGCTTGACTGGTCAGCACAACTGGACTTACTCAGCCAATGAAGCTAAAGTTTCAGGTTCCCTAACTTACTAAATAAAGCTCCTTACTCAGCTCTGGGAGAAACATAGTGATGCAGCCACACAGTCAATATGTGACGGGAAAAATTGCCAAAAGGAGAATTTTTATCACAATTAGTTAAAACTGTGTCTTCTGTCTTGCTACTTCCACCATCCAGTTCCTTCTGTGTTGATAAGAGTTGCACATTTTACAATTGAGCTCAGCAGGAGTTCGTTCAAGGATGTGTTGAGCTTTGATTTATGTACTATTTATGGCTCTCGGTAACTCCTGCATATTTTAAGTCATAGCCATCAGGAACATCTTTCCACCTATAGTGCAAACTCAGCAGACACAAAGGTGATGAACCAAAGTGTTGTAGATGGACATCGGGGTCACGTTTGTACAGTGTGCACTTACTTATTCTGTGCATGTGTCAGCCTTGAAGGGAAGGAATTTCAAGGCTGATTTTTGTAAACATTATTACTGTTATTATCATTTTTTTATCTGTACTGTGTATGCACTTGAGTGCAAGTACCCTTCCAGGCCAGATCAGATGCCCCTGGAACAAGAGCTACAAGAAGTTGTGAGTCTGTGAGCTGCCAGAGGTGGATGTTGAGAACTAAACTCATGTCCTCTGCAAGAGCGGTATGCTCTGTTTCTCTAGCCCCTTTTTATGTTAAGCTTGGGGCCTTTAAACATCATTTACTCTCCTGCCTCAAAAGTGTTATGATGTGAACATGGTACCCAGTGGGACTACAGGAAAAAAACATACATGATTTCAAAGGGCTGGAACCAGAAGCTAATACGTGCAATGGTGTGAATGATTTCACACATCACACTGGTAAAATTTTAAGTAGATCAAGATCTCAAAGATGCATAATCAAGTCTTGTCCTACCAGTCTTTACCTTCAGTAAAGGTGTGGGATACAATAACACCATGCATGTCTTTGCATTTTGAATGGAAATTATACAAAATAATTGAACAGAATTATGATGGTTAAAGGTCCCATGAACATCTGTATTTGTACTATCAAAAGTACAGAAAAACCATCAACCCTTCTAGAAGACTGAATTATATTTATATTCAGTCAATAAAAACAACATTAAAATGTTGTTGTATGAGGAAGTCATCAAAATTGCATTCAGAATGGATTACAGAGTGGCAGACTGGCAAACAATATGAAAATCATTATTTTTCTGCATTCTTCTTATGCTTATGGATGTGTCATCTTTTTAAAAATGTATACTTACAATCTCAGCATTTAAGAGGCAGAAACAAAAGGATCACTGTGAGCAAGTGGCCAGCCTAGGCTACATAAAGACTTACAGACCAGCCTAAGCTAGACACAAAAATCTTGTCACAAAAAATAATTAAGAAAAGTATATACAAATAATGTGGCAATTGTCATCAGGGCAAAACCACAAATTAATTATTCAAGTTTCCCAAGACTATCACCTAGCACTTATATTTTCACCCAGAAAAGGGCTTTCAGGGTTACACTGCAGGAAAACTAATAGTCCTTAGTTATAACCTTTCTCTAACCCAAAAGAAGCTAGCAGATTGCTCCAGGCATTGGCTTGTGGGTCAGTCCTCTTTACTATGGACACAGTGTAGCCCAAGGGACATCCCCACCCTGACTCCATTTCCTGAGGCTTCCCAGTGGTTTCTTCTTACATTCTTTTCTCTCTCCAAATTGCTGATACACCAACCTCTTGGTTATCCCACTTGTAGCTCACCCCCTGCAGCCTGGGTCCTCTTTCCTTCTTCCAGTTCCTCCTTATTCAGCTAGAACAAGCCCCACTGACTTCATCTAAAAGATTTAGCAAGAATGTGTTTTATCACATAGTTCTTATAAATTATCTTCCTGGTGGAGAAAGATTATAGCTGGAACAAACATTAATTTGAATTATACATCAGACTTTACCATAATTCAAAATCATCAAACAAGTCCTGCCTAGGACATCCTTCCTCTAACACTATCCATGTCCTTAAGATCCAGGCTTCCTATAGTTAGAGACTTAGTCTCTGAATCCTAAGCTCCCCTTTTTAATGTTCTCAAGCACTTTCTTAACCCAGATGACCACTTCAAAATTCCAGGATGTATGTATGTCAGTAGTAAAAATCTGTGTAACAACTGTGAGACTCTAGGTTCAGTAACCAGCATCCCAAAAAGTGGGGAGGGTAGAAAACCAAAACTATCTGACATAACATTTGTATATTCTTCATTCATTCTCCCCATGGAAACAAAACACACATCACACATGAATTTGCTTATTTCTATTTCTGTCTTCTATATGTAGAAATGATGATGAGGAAGAGAGGCATAAAGATTATCTTGCTCAAAGACACAGCTTTCAAAGACACACACCAATAAGAGAATAATAAGCGATTCTAAGAAATCTTAGAGATCATTATTGTATGAACCTACCTCAAAGGTAAGAAAAACTTAGACTTCCAGATTTGTGAAGTGTTGACTCTAAAACACAGCTCTTACCTGAAATTAAGCAAGAGATAATTCTGTAGAAGCTACTGATCTGGTAGTACATTTCACAGGGGGTTATCGAAAAGTCACCAGTCTTAGGTCAAACACAGAGGTGGGCAATGAATGGCTACTAGGAGTGCTGAAGATAGACCAAGCTAATTTGGTTTCAGACCTACAAAATTCCAACTTCCCACAATCACAGAAGTCTCAATAAGTTGATCGAACTTATACAATCTTTCATTGGGAATTTTTAGCCTAGAAAATTCACCTGGGTATCAATCTGCTCTCCCGATCTAGGTTATTATCATCTCTAAAATATAGTCCATGTACCTGAGTTTAGAATACTAAAAAGTTTTATCTTTAGGTTTCAGTCATTCAAGTATAGACTTTTGGGGGGCATGTACCAGTGAACCATCAACTCAAAGTATCAGTCTCATGCTTACAATAATCAACTTGTTATATATTTTTAATGTAAATTTATTTGATAGTCTGTCATGGCTCTTGTTCTATTCAGAAATAGTGTTGATTTAATCAGTGAATACCTGATATTATCAGCATTATTCACACATTGGTTAATTGTGAGCCATAATAAATATATGCCTTATGAGACGGGATTGAACCCTCTGCTTCTTCACAGGTGTTTATCACCAGTTTCAGGCAGCTGGTCAAGGACAATTTTTTAAAGAAAATGGGGAAAGAATATAATCACTACATGTACTTGCACTATAACAGATCTCAAAGTCTACATTTCTTCAGTCTGATGCTCGCCCGACTGAGCTATTTCAGCAAAGGCTCAAAGTCTACATTTCTACGAAACTATATCAATCAAGGTCAAGAACCCATTTACAAATTAGGCACAATGGGAACATCATTGGGAGGATCCTGAAGTATCTTGCTTAAGAACTAGAAGGAAAAGAAATGCAGCTGAGCTCAAGGACATCGGTTTCTCATCTCAGCTTCTTTGTGCATTTCTATTTCATCCTTCAAGACTACGTTATACTATAGTGAGGTGCATGACTGCCAACAATTCCCCTACTCTATACTCTAAGCACTCTGAAGCTGTTCAAGCCTTGAAGGTTCCAGGGAAGAGCATAATTAGCCCAGCTTGAGTAGGTACTACTTCCTAGACAACTCAATTGCCATCAGGCGACAGGATACCACAAATTTTTCATCATTTGGAAAAGGAAGTGCTGCTTCCAGCAAAAAGGGAGAGTGCTTGGCAGATTAAAGATTAAAAATAACTTAATATCTACTAAGAATATTTTCAATTAGGGAGGCCATGAGTATATCACTGGAGACAGCAGAATATAAGTAGGGCTGGTCTCTGTTTCCAAATTTAATAGCTCTGGGACCTTGTGCCAGTATCTTAATCCATTAAGCTCCCTTGACCTCAGTAACTAATTCATAAAACAGGAATAAATATTTTAAATCACTGAAGACAAGAGACTAGAACAGGCACGAGGCAGCCATGAATATACACCTCACAGGTCCTTCCATTGGGAACAAATTTGACTTAGCTTCTTTGCCTTAAAACCCATCACTGCTTGTGCCTAAACAATGACTGAAAACAATGGGGGAAAGGAGATGCATTCTGGGAATGTACCACTCCATTGTCATCCAGCATTGGCTTAGAGTATCCCTCACAATCTTGCTGAATCTTTTGTAGACTGTGCAGCCACCCACAATACTTCAATCCAACTTTCTCTCTCCACTTCTCTTGGAGTTGAATTTACATTACAAACTAAGGGATCTTTCAAACTCTCTTGGCTTCTTTGTTTGCTTTTGCACAAGTAATTTCTCTTAATAAAATCATTGCACAGTTAGTCCTGTCTTCAAATCTATTTGTTAAATGCTGTAATGGCACATGTTTATAAAAATATACAAGATTATATAAAGTTCCTTTCATGACCTATGAGACAACTTTATTCGTTTTCCCTAGAACAACCGTTGCCATGAAGAACTAAAGTAACTGGGAAATTAGGAAAGAAAGAAAAGTACTATTATTACCTTTTCCAGACCTACCACATCAGAGTCCCCCAAGCCTGTATCAAGATAGAATTCCATAGTTTAAATAAAAAGAAAAGAGACTCCTGATCAGTGTAGACAATAAATGGTATTTCCTTTAGCCACACTTCCCTTTGAAAGCACCCAACAGGAGTAAATTCTCTGGCTTGCTTATCATTAAAGGAAGACACATATGAGTCATTTTGATCTGTGAGTCTGAGAGGACACAATATACATCACATCCAGGTCAGAGAATTAAATTACCAGTGTGAGATCAGTACTACTCTGAACTGGAGATTGTCCAGTCACTACTTTTCCCTAAATCCAAGAAAAGGCAGGTACAAAGGTAGAACCAAGCATTTAGAATTTTTACACCAATCTAACATTGTTAAGTCATACATATATGTGATCAGTAATTTAATTATATTTTCCAAGAATAGAGAAAATGACAAATTATAAATTATACAGATAAAAGTTGGTGTTGCTTTATAGATATGTTATAACTTCTATTACCTATTGGGACAAAGTCCAATTGGTATCATCCCTGTCAGCCAGAGTCAGATAATAACTAATAAAAATACCTAGTAATTGGAAGGTCATACAACATTCACTGTGTAAACAACTCTTGTTGAACACAGAAATGTAATCTGAATGAAAACAAAACTTTCATCATGCTAACTTTCTAAGATTTGGAGGTTGTGCCTGCTACAAAATTTAGCCAATTCTGATAGAATTTCATAGTCTTAGGATGAAAATAGGAAAGAGATTTATATAATTATAGATCAAAAGAACTGGAAATCTAATGAATTAAATGTAAAAAGGTGAAATTTAGAATTAAAATCTTTCAATAAAGAGATTTCTTCCTAAATGGGTAGTATTTCCTTTAACTCATTTTCAGTAAGAGAAATTAATCTTCATACAGCATTCCTTCTTCAACTATTGGCAAACTGTTCATAAGCACTGAATATCAAGTATGAGCTAATTACTTTATATATTAACATATTTAAATATAATAGAAATTCATAAAGAGATTTCTACTCTCATATTAATTAAGAAAATGAGGTCTAGAAAATTTAAGTAACTTGTTTTAGGTCATAAAGTTAATAATAATATGAAGTCAGGTTAAATTTTATGTAATTATATCCAATGAGCATTACGTTGCCTGTCTTTTTTATTTATTCTGTGTCTTTTACATCATATATCTTGATCCCATTCCTTTTCCCATCCCTTCACAACCATCCTCTGCCCCTACACTCCTACAAAAAATAAATAAATAAATAAAACAAATTTTCAGGGAAAAATTCAAAAGGGGGGATTAAAAATCTCGTCATGGAAGCTGCAGTGGGACACAGTGAGTCACACAGTAAACCCCTTTGTCCGTATATCTTTACTTGCAAGTGTTCATTGCAAAGAGTAATTGGTCTGGTTTGAGGCCTCTGGTTTCTACTACGTTGTCAATACT
The DNA here is from genome assembly GCA_902168405.1 of Peromyscus aztecus. Classification (NCBI taxonomy): domain Eukaryota; kingdom Metazoa; phylum Chordata; class Mammalia; order Rodentia; family Cricetidae; genus Peromyscus; species Peromyscus aztecus. The sequence continues at coordinate 25,091 of CABHPQ010147168.1, forward strand.
GAGCCCTCACTGGGACTCTTTTTGGATATCCCGGCTGTTGACCTATGTTGCGGAGATCCTTTAGCTTTGGATCTGTGGGTCAGGTCCCTTCACATGCTCCAGCAGGTCATAGATGGGGTGGATGTTGGGGCTAGGCAAGTCATAATGCTGGTTCTGGGCCTTGGCAGGGATGGTCTGCCCACACTTTTCCCCTGTCCTCACCACCAGGGTGAGCTCTCCAGTGTTGCCTCGGCTATTTAACCTCTTGCAGCAATGAGTGAGGGATGGGACCAGCTCTCCTGCTTTCGCAACCTCAGGGTCAGCTTTCCAACCCTTACAGCATCATCAGGGCCCAACTCTATTGTGTTGCCCAGACAAGGTACAAGGGCCACTCTCTCGAGTGCTGCAGCTAGTGAGGGGTAGAGACAGCCCTCCCACTCTTATGACCCCAGGACCAGCTCCTCCACCGGTCTCAGATTGAAGGGGCGTGGTGGGAGGAGAGCTCTCTCCTCAGCCCATGCTGCCACATGTCAGATGAGTAATGGAGACAGCTCTCCCTGGGTCACCCTCACCTCCAACCACAGGCAGCTCTGCTAGGCTGCCCAGGCAAGGGAGAGGGTCCACTTTCCTGAGTGTTGTAACTGGTATGGGAGGTCAGTTCTCGTCTGTGACAGGTGGTGAGGGGCAAGGGGTAAGGGGGGCATCTCTCTGACTTTCTACACCGCTGCATGACAGATGAGTAGTAGGGACAGCTCTACCACACTTACAACTTCAGGGCTGGCTCACCTCCACCTCCACCAACAAGGCTGACTCTTATGTTACCTGTCTTTATACAGAACTGCGATAAACCATTGTCTCTTTTGTCTACCAGACCTACAGGATTTAAATAGAGAAGCATTCAATTCAGTGCCTTGGTGAGGGACAGGCATTCAAATACAAAGAGTGAATAGAAACAGAAAAAAAAACTAATAAAGGTTGAGTAACTAGTCTAAACTTTGTAATTCTTAGTTCCTATAACCTTATTTTACATATAAGAAAATAAGTATTAAAACATCTAATTAATTGTCCTATGGCTCAAATCAGAAGTGGTAATATACTCCTGGTTACAGTCACACTGATTATTCTCTTCTGAGAGTACTTTCTTCCAAATAATTGGTAGTTATTCTTGCATGCATATGCTTATTCTTTTTGCTTATAGTAATAGTCAGTCCTACCTCAACCTATAATACCGTATATGTTTTACCCTTTTGTCAACACCATTCTGAGCTCATCTCCATTTTCTCTTTCTACAAGCAATCAATTTTATCCATTCCGTATGCCCCAGGTACTATTGTTTCATAATGAAATACCCTAATTCTTAATGATATGAGCATCCACAAATGTTCATACACTCTCAGAATCTGAAGTCAGAAAAAGAGCACAGCAAAAGAGACCTGCTTCGCAATGTCTAAGATTTCCTGAGAAATCAAGAAAGCTGGGGTGTTAGCTTCAAGAGGATGGAGTGGCTTGACAGTAAGGGCCTATAATTATCTACAGTCTCAATCATTCAGACCTCTGAGAGTTTATACAGGTTACTTGCTATGTTAGGTCTCTATGTAGCCTGGGTTTTCTAACAATATGGTGACTGACTTCAGGAATGAACATTCCAGAAGAATAATGACATGCTTATGGCCAGGCCTCAGAAGCCGAGTAGCACCATAGCCTCATCACTTACTTTACTATAAAATGATATAGACGGATCACCCAAGCAAATTATCATCAATATCACATAGTAATGTGTGATGTGAGTACGCCATAATGTCTACCATAATGTCTGGCTTTCTGGCCTTTGCCTTTGCTCTGTCAAATAAATTTACACTTTGTTTATTTGCTTTCTTCCTCTTATAGTGTTCTTCCCTGCTATCCGAGTGCTTGACTCTCTTGTACCTATCAAACCTCTGATCAAACCTCAACTTTTCAAAAGGACCTACCCTTAAGCAATGACAAGGATTCTTTCTGTTACCAAACCTGGTCGTGCTTCTCAGCTCTTCTCAGCTAGTCCTCAGTCCTGACGCCTCTGATCCTTTGACCCATCTTCACTAGTTTTACGTGTGTCTTCTAAGTCAGTTCAGCTGCAGTCGATCTTGAGACTTGACCACCCTAGACATGTGACGAAGTTGTTCATGTCCCCTGGTACTTCAGTCTTCACCTCTCTTTTAATCAGGAACCCCAACCACTCATATCTCCTATTAGAAAATTTCCATCAGATGATCTTTTATTCTGTTCAGTAGCCATGCATCTTTTATTCTTGTGGAGTTGTCCAATCTCTCCTATTGTACAACATATTATAATATTCTTGAATAATAACATCTTTGTCACTCTAAATAGCAAGATTTTTTTTCTGTAGCATGATTCTACTCTTTGATGCAATATAAGCAAATGTTAAACCTAATTTACAACTCTGCAAACCAAAAGTATTTTTTGATACTTTCAATCTCCTCAAGTTATCTTGTTACGCATCAACCAGGTCAAAGGCAAATGCAGCTTAACTCAAGGCACAGCTAAGTTTCAACACCATCTAAAATTTAAAAGGCCTTCAGAATTTTTCCTTACACCAACCTTAACCAACAGTTAAATGCCAGTAACCATTAATAGTTTAGACCACTAAACCTAAGAAGTGCATTTCTCTATTTTCCAAATTTTAGGCTTGGGTGTGAAATTTCCCAGACTCAGAAAGTCCACTATTGGTTTTCTAATAGAAAAGAGAAATCCCACCTTGTACAGCTTGCATTCTCTGCATAATTATTCAGTTATCATCTTAATCAGGCCTATCCGTCCTCTAACATTCAGAATGACGGAGCAGTTACAGAGGTGGCATAGCACTTATAGACTCTTGCTAGGGCCTGGCATTTCCTTCCTGTGTCCTACAATTTCCCTAACAATGACAGAGGAATTAATTCCATAATTTTAAAGTATCTCTGCAGATGAAGAGATCACTTTAAAAAGAGAGCTATGGCTGAATGCCTATATTTCCAGTACTGAGAAGGCATGAACAGTAGGACCACACCTATTATCTCGCTGACCAGTCTAGCCAAACTAGTAAGCTCTGGGTTCAGTGAGAAATTCAGTCTCAAAAATATAAGAGGGAGAGTAATCGAGAAAACCTACACACACACACACACACACACACACACACACACACACACACACACACACACA
>CABHPQ010147169.1:0-20985 GCA_902168405.1 Peromyscus aztecus
ACCCCTGTGTCTCATCATCTTAGCTCTCTATGTGAGCAAGAACTTCTTACATGCTTTTATAAATCTGTACAGAAAATTCATGTCACAATTACCTGTAGAAAACTTCTATTCTGTCCCAGAGACTGAATGCCCAGTCATACCGACAGACTGATATTTTGGTTTTCAAGGCCTCTTTAACCACTCATTTTACTCCACCCTCCTCTTTGAGATAGAGGATTTCAAAGTCCAATTAAATTCTGATACCCTGACCACATGTACATAGTCAGCAACCCTCACAATCTAGTAGAAACAAAAATATTTACTAAAATGAAGACAGGGCTTTACAGCCTTAAAGGGCCATGGTCTTTGGTCTTTTTTTAAAAATTAACTTATTTGGTGTACAGCATGCACATACATGTCCTTGTGTGAAAATGCCATAACCTGCATGTGGAGGTCAGAAAACAACTTACAAGACTCAGTTTTCTCCTTTCCTGCGTGAGTCCCGGATACCCACTCAGGTTGTCAGGCTTGGGCAGCAAACACCTCTACTTGGTGAGCCATCTTGCCAGCCCAGGAGGCAATGCTTTTAACTGTCAAAATTAACAACTAAGTTTAAGTGGGAAATAGTTTTTGGTTGAAAGACTGGCAATGCATACTTATACTCCAAAGCACTATATTCCAGAACAACTTAAAAAGATGACTCATTTTATGTCTATGTGTGAGTGCTGTGCTGGCATGTATGCCTTGCCCCACGTGCATGTCTGATGCCCTCGGAGGTCACAAGAGGTCATCAGATGCCCTGGAAATGGAGCTGTGATTCACCGTGAGGGTGCTGGGAATTTAACCACTGTGCCTTCTCTCCTGTCCCCAGAACAACTTTTAAAACAATTACTAAAATGAGTCACCAACTTGAGCCATTTGTTTACTAAGCCCCCCTCATTTCCTATGTAGAAAAACATAATATGACGTCACCTGAGACCCTTTAAAGTCCCATAGCCTGTTTGTTGGGAAAGTAAATATTAATTATGTCTGAATAAGCAGATAACACTTAAAGGGAATTACTGAATGAGTAATCTGAAGTGTTAAATTTTCTGAATATAAGCTGGGCAATGGTGGCACACGCCTTTAATCCCAGCACTCGGAGGCAGAGGCAGGCGGATCTGTGTGAGTTCAAGGCCAGCCTGGGCTACAGAGTGAGTTCCAGGAAAGGCGAAAAGCTACACAGAGAAACCCTGTCTCAAAAAACCAAAAAACAACAACAAAAATTCTGAATATAGATACTTAATAAGCAGTAAAGGGTTGAGGTGGCAGGAAGGTTAGTCAAAGCACTACACCGAAGTCAAAAGGAGGAAAATTGTACGAAAGGGAAGCAGATTGGATGGAGAGCACATGGGGCCTCAAAATACTACTGAAAGGCATTCCGGTGAGCAAGGATTTTGAGATCAGAGAGATCTGAATTAACTTTGATTCCATAACTTAAAGATGGGGTTTATCATCTGCAAGAAAGGGGTAACAGTTCATCTCATCAGGTTTGCATTTACAACTGGTAACACACAGCTAGTACTACAGTACCTAATGCAGAGGCTAAAAACCAGACTAATGCATTGCTCTTCCTCAAATTTTTGAGTAGAAAACTTAAATTAAAAAAAAAAAAGGGGTGGCATGTTTGGGACTGAACATTTGCCTAGCATCTCCCATGCCCTGAGTTAGACCTCTAGTACTGGAGGTGGGGGTGGAGTCTCTCCACCTGAAAGCACTCAAGAAACAAAATGGACAGTTAACACCTTGACCTGGCGATGGGCACGGGGTGCACATCTGTGGTATCTATATTCAGAAAGTGAAGGAAGGACTGTGAGTTCCAGGCTAGGCTGGGCCATACAGCCAGACTGTTTCAAAACAAAACCCTCAACTTAAGACAGGAATGGAGGGAGCTACTTTGTGTAGGAGAACTTAGGATTATAACAGCCTCACAGGTTCAAACATTTCACGAGTAAGAACTTGAAACAAGCATGTACTGGCTAAGTTCCAAAGGACTAAGGACAATTTCTCAAAGCTAAGCCCCATGAACCTATGCTGAGATGAGCAGAGTTTTAAGGTGACGTGGTATTTTGCTCTTCTAGGAAGTCAAAGGGAATTGCTTACTTATTTAGAACTGTACATTTATGAAATTATTAGTATAAACAATAAAAGCCCACAGGACAGAACCCCAGCACTGATCATAAGAAGTTCTCTCTGGAAAGAAGCCTCCAGAACAGGAATATTGGCAGGTCACAGGGCAGATGAACTCCAGACTCTTAGGAAAGAAGGACATCACTGTTAAATTCTTAATGAAACCTGTCATACACTGGGGAGGTATTTACAAGCTGAGGTCAGAACACAAGAATAAAATTTTACATGTATGGATCCTGAGCTCATGGGTACCGAAAGGTTCAAAAGATGGGTTCGGGTTTCACAAGCTTTGTAACTGATCTTTTTACACCATGTGACTAAGAACATATCTATTCATGGAGAGCTTATGAATCCAGGCTTCTGAAACTTCCAAACAGGCAGAAAGGAGAATGTTTATACCTGCCAACACCCACCAGGACCTATAATAGCTTTAAGAATAAAAATCTCTCTTCCACATTCAGGAACAGAGTGGCTTTAATATGAATTAGTATACTGCTCATAATATACTAATACAAAGAGCATCAATATGTTGAAGTATGTGTTGGGGGACTGCTGGTCACTATCTGGTATCATGTCATTGACCCTAAAACTGATTTATACAAATTTCAGGCAAGGCTCACTGGTAATTAAAGTATTAAGGTTTTTGAAGGGAACAGGGAGATCAGATAGGAAACACTTTGTTTTGTGTTTTACATGAAGGCATAATACTAGGGACTTAAGTGTATAAAGTGTATCTTACAGCAACAGGCCTAGAGAGTTATACAAATTATGATAGGTATAATCAAAACACTAATTATAAATGATTAAACGAGTCTTATTAACTAAGATGAGAAAAGACTGTCTTCTACAAGATCTAAATATTTCATAATGTAGTTTGGACCTTTTCCCACCAATTCTAAACTCAGACAGGTTCATGATAACCAAAATATATTAATACCTTTAAAAATGTCTAAGCCAATTAACTGTTCATGACAAGAAATAAAGCTTATTTTCTATATATTTGACTCCATCACATAGCATGTATTAATTAAATGACTTACTTTTACAGTAAGTCACTATGTTTAACGGGTGAAGACTAGAACACTGTGAAATGTGATGTCATCATATACTTTTCCAAAGTTAAAACTTTCTAGAAAGACATAAAAAGCACAGGCTTTGGCTGGAGAGATGGCTCAGTGGTCCAAGAACACTGGCTTCAGAGGACTTGGGTTTGGTTCCTAGCACCCACATGGTGGTTCACAACCATCCGTAACACCAGTTCCAAGGTATCCATCACCCACTTCTGACCTCCAAGGGTACCAGGCACACATATACATGCAGAAAAACACTCATATACATAAAATAAAAATAAATAAATAAATAAATAAATCTCATTTGGCTAAAACTTTTCTCTCATTAATGCCTTCCATTTTAACTACATAACTTTTCTATTATAAGGATGATTAACAAGGTTACGTTAGTATAACTGAGCTTTAAATGAATGACTCAGACTTTAAGTTCATGGTGTTTTTTATATTCCCTTCTTCCTTTCCATAAACATCATACTTGATTGATATTCAATTCTCAATTACAAAAAATTGAAAAAACACAGTGCCAACACTGAGAAGCCAATGGCACAAGAGATATATAAACAAAACAGCCAATTCCCTAATAAACAGAATCAGGAAAGGAACCCAATTTTCAATATGCCACGGCTTGCTGCCTGGAGTTTGCTCCTCTTTTAAATAACTCAAAGTGACAGAACACTCCACACCATAAAACCCTGTGTTACTTGCACAAAAAATTCCACAATGAAGGGATAAGGTAGGGGTGACAGGAGAACTGTACAGAATTTAATTCCTATGGTTACTTATTTTGTTTATTTTTGCTTTAATCAAAATGTAAAACCCAGAGTACACCACCAAAGAAAGTACTGACATCAAAATCCTGAATGAGCCGATAGGATTCCAGTCCACAGATTATTAGTACACTGACTGTATCTGTGGCATGACTTTGGGAAGGAGGGGTATTTCTCACAGTCTGTAAATGAGCTCTGGACAGAATCACAATGCCCACACAGCAGGAGGAGGGCAGCAACCACAGGTCTCTTCCTCTCCCCTTCAGAAACTGTGCCTGGTACTGTGCGGCTGAGGTGCTGTCTTCATCACGTCTTCTGTTTCTGGTTTTGCTAATTAAAAGGTTGATCACAGAACAATGCTCTTCTCATTAATTTCAGTGTTCCGATTGGGCAGGATCCCTGCTTATCCCACCTGATCTTTTCACACTGCTGAAGTTAATGTGACAGGAGCCCGAAGATGGATTACCTGCTGCCATATTGCCCATCGCCTCCAATCAGGAGCTATCTGTGTAAACTGATTGTTCTAATTTGCTCTCATTATTTTTACAATATCAGGAGAAAATAACGCACACAGCTCACTGTCAAAGTCATGAAAATCAGCCATTAGTTAAACCCAGACACTGAGTGGCTTTATTAGAGGCACTGCAGTTTATTGATGTAGCTCCAGTCAAACAAGGCAGCATTCGCTCCAATAGAAGGAAATGTTTATATAGAAAGTAAATATTTATTGTGATAATACCCACAGCAACAGGGTATTCTGGAGAACCCTGGGCCTATTTTGAAAGTGTGGTTGTGACACAAATCATGTAGCAATGAAGGGTTGGGTTGGCATAAGAAAGTAGGGGATGTTTAATATATTCAGAAGCATGAAAATGCATCTATTAACTGACATGTGTAAAGTATTCTTCATCTCCCTTACCTTGTACAAATAAAAGCCTCAGTCTGTGACTACATACACCAATCAATACGTAATTGTAGCCCAAATATGCTCTATAATATTTTTATAAAACAGAAATATTATTACCTAAGAATCAGAGCTATTTATATAAAAATCACACAGGTATATTTTAAATAACATTGTATTTTTATTCAACGTAAGTTTTCAACAAACTTAATTGGTAATCCTAATATTGCCGATATTCACAATGCATTTAGAATTAAGATCCTACGCAGGCAGTACAGTACAGTTAGCCAAGCACACAGGCTGGGTTTAAACCCCTTTAGTGAGCAATGGCTCTTTAAGTAGAAGGCAGAAGTCTACAGAAAGGTTTGACACTCAGTGAGGTAACATTGAAGGGATTTGTCCAGGGCATGTGAGTAAATGCACGCGCATGCGCGTGCACGCACACTATATATATATATATATGTATATATATACATATATATACACACATATATATGTTATAAAGAAATCGCTAAACTTCTAAAGAAAATAGATAAACTTGGCATTCCAAGGCTTTCCTAGCTTAGACTATTTTGTTAAAATGTTATCTAAATGCTATCCAAATAGCATTTTTAGGGAGCTGGAGAATGAGGGTATAAATAATAGAAACTGATGCCTTTCAAATAAAGGAATCTAACTAATCCACACACTTTCCCTCATCTCTCCTCTTTAGAACTAGAAGGAAACATGGCTTCCCCCTGTTTTCTTTCTACACTGAGATTCCTAGGTAATGTGAAGGCAAGAGTGTGCCCTTCTTGCTGCTCCCCTTTTAATGGCCACTTTTCTTTTTCTAAGAAACATGTGCCATGCCTTTCTCCTTAAAATTCCTGCACTAAAAGACTGCACCATACTGCACTCCACAAAACGTGCTGATGGCGCCAATTACAAGCCCCCAGCCGAACGCTCCAGCCCCCACCATTCGGGCAGATTTATGCGGACTCTTGCCGACGTTATTACAAGTCAGAGTTTATTGGGAAATTGTTACATTATGCGGAGTGTCTAACAAATTGCTTATGCTGCTATAATTGGATTACAACAGCCGCTTGCTCCCACCGGTAAGATTAGGCAAGTAGGACTCCTGCCGATCTCTGAGCGTTAGCAGTAATTTTATTTGCCTTGCCTCTCTCTTTCCTAACAACATGCCTCTCTCCCTGCCAGCTGTCTGCTGAAAAGGCACAGGCTTGTTCCTTGGCCCTAACAATGCAATTACAGCCCCGCAGATCGCACTGTTTGTGCATTAAGTACAGAGCCAAAACGAGGCGAATTGATCGTTTGACTTTTGGAGAAGCCATGTGATCTCTCTGTGCGGGTGATCCGACATGCATCAGTAGGCAATACTGCAGTCAATTCTTGATGAAGAACTTTCTGTTTTCATCCCTCTCCCCCATAACCTTTCCTTTCTCACTGAGGAAGACACTGACTGGGCTCATCTCATGCTGATGTAGATCAATCCACAAAGACAAACTCAATCTTATTGGCTCCCTGGCTAGATAGAAATGTGAACAGGGTCTTCTAGCATCTTGAAGTGCCTCAGCCAGATAGATCAGTGGCTCCCAACAGCTGAATCATGCTGTCTAAAAAAAACAAAAACAAAACAAAACAAAACAAAAAAAACCAAAAACGTTCACAGAGTTTTCACTGAGAAAGAGAAGTTCACACAAGCACTGGGGTTGAAAAGGACTGCGGAAAGTTTTTGGGTTCTGACCAAACTGCCTTGGAATGGCTGTGTCAGAAGCTCTGTCTCTATTCAAGGGCCATCAAGAAGCAGCAATGAAACCTGCGCCCTGCCTTTCTGAGCAGATCTACTCTGCTGAAGACGCTGGTAGCCAATATGCACAATCAATACAGCTGGACTCTAGGCTTAAGAACAACCAGGATGAGCTCCACCCGGGGCAAAGTTTTAAACACATTTTGTTGACAGCTTTCAGTTTCTTGCTTCTTCTTGGATGTTTAACAATGAGTGCCTGTGGCAACAAAGCTGCACAGGAACTCTGAGTTTAGGGCATCATTCGTGAAGATTCCTGGATGAGTTTGGAGTTCTTAATATCAATTCTCTTTTGGATTTAAAACAATTTGAATTTGAACAATTTTAACACAGACTAAGCTCTCTGCTGACACCTTCCTTATCAATGGTATGTGCTACTTCAGGTTTCTGTTATACAACACATGAGTTATCAATCTGCTAATCCATTTTGTCCCTAGTCTTTTGAGACATCATGCACAACTAGAGGGAATATATTTTCACATTCTTTATTTATTTTTTTTTTTTCCGAGACAGGGTTTCTCTGTGTAGCTTTGTGCCTTTCCTGGAACTCACTTTGTAGACCAGGCTGGCCTCGAACTCACAGAGATCCGCCTGCCTCTGCCTCCCAAGTGCTGGGATTAAAGGCGTGTGCCACCACCGCCCGGGTTATTTTCACATTCTTAATTTCACAAATATACGAATTCTAGCCAATAGGTGTATTTCTTAAAACCTTGGTAACCACTGACATTAAATTCACGGACCATTTAAGGATAAAAGAAAAGATGTTAATTCTGAATTTCATTCTTGCTTTCTTTAAAACAGTATTACACTTCCAAGTTTTCTCAATCCCACCAGCCTTGATGCTAAGACACAATTACATCTTGCTGTGTTCACCACAAAGCTAACTGCAGATATGTCAAACTGCATATATGTCAGAAGGGTCTGTGTGGACAACAGACACCTGACTTCCTACTTGTGGAACAGTGTATTAAAGGAGCCTGTTAACATGTAGTTTAAAACTCAGAAGAAACTCTGAACAGCTGAAACGCCTTATAAATAGCACAGACCCAGAGGAAGTGCAAACGTCTGCATTGTGAATTGTAGATCTTAATTACCGACAATGGCTGGTACAGCAAGTAGCACGGAAAAAAAGTGAAACAGTTGCACTGTTCATGGTTGGCAATAATTCTTCAGGAAAATATTTACTATCAATCAGTTATGAGAAAAGGGACTCTGTGCTCGTAAAACAGCACGTTGCTTCTCATACCAGGACCATTTTGCTTCAGCATAATCTGAATTTAAACAGCTTGTTTCCTGCGGATATAATTTTGGAAATAAATAAAACAAGTCTTCTATCAAAATCTGGAGTGAGTGGGAAGGAACATCACATCTTTCTGTCTCAGTCAGTTTCAAACAGATTATTAGTCTCAAGTAAAAAACAGTAGTAACAAACAACAAAAATACAGAATGTACACAAGACTACTGAATGGACTTATTCCAAACAAAGACAGAGCTTTCCCAATCTAGGCCAGGAATCAAGGTAGAGGTAGGTATTCTAACAACTCATTTTTAACTATACATGTTTATGGAAGGGGTGTGAGGTGTAAAGGTAAATTATGGAAAAGCCTCAAACCAAAATATTCTGTAGTATTTCAATAAAGTCAATAATAAAATAACATAAAAATTAATGCTCTCAGTTTTCGTTCATAATTAAAAAACATGAAGGTTGACAATTAGGTACAATGTGATTATAGATTTTAAAGACTAAGCTGACAGTCAATAATGACTGTCCATTTAAAGCTACAATAAATATAGAGCTCATCATGTTCTCCAAACAAATCTCATAAACGCTAGGACTATGAGTAGATGAAATGCTTTAAAAAGCAAACAAGCCAGGGCATGGTGGTGCATATCTTTTGATCCCAGACAGATAGACAGAAAGAAAAAAAAAAAAAAAGCAAACTATACACAAGATACTGCATGGCTTCAAATACTACCTGGACCTCTCCTTGCTTTTATTTTTAAATGTCTCTTTTTTGAATCTCTTTCTTTCAAGGTAAAGATTCAGGAGACTGCAGTCAACCTACGGTAGCTTATGAAGCAGCTGTGCTTCCTTACATTTTACCGAGAATTAAAAGGAGTGTCCTTTCCACACAGGAACTGCAAAGCTACAGGGTTACTGGCAGAGGAAAGCTACACACAAAATACAACAGGCTTCATTCCTGATTTTGAAAAGGACCAATGTCTTCTGTAAAATGCAAACAAGTAATAAAAGGGCTAAGACTACAATTAGTATTTATACCCAAACCAAAATTACTCTGACTGAAATTCAGTTGCTTTGACTCTAAGGGGGAAAAGGCTGGCTTCACTGTCTTACAGTGGTTCTCACATGGAGACAGCTGGACACATAGGCCACACTAGAGCAGTTTGAATCAGTATCAGATGCTCAACCAGTTTCTGAAGGAAAGCCATCACAGCCACACCACTGCAGCAGACAAAACTACTACTGTTAAGAACTAAGATGAAGAACAAGAAAGGGAAATGCTTACAGATCTACAAAAATAATTTCCAGTCATTTCTTTCAAAGGTCAGGAAGTAAATGAGGTCAGGAAAGACAGCATGACATCACGGGACAGAAACAACACGTTTAGCAATAAGAAAGGAAAACTCTCACTGTTGCCATGCTAGTGGAGGTTACTGCAATAAACATTTTTTTCAGTTATGTATTTTTATTTGATGACTTGGCTCAAATTTGAAGCAATGAACTATAAGACAGGATGTGGGCCAATAAAAGGAACCAGGAAGTTGGTTGTGTTCCAACTGGAAATTATAGAATCATTATTCAATTAGAGTGGTTAAGGGACAATGAAAGAAAATAGGTGTCACAATAATGTTGAAACAAGCAAGAATGGGATGAGGAGGTCACCATCTGGGAGCAGGTGAAGCAGACTGATGAGCAGTAACAAGCAAACTTATTTCCTCACCCGAGAGGATGGAAGAATTTACACCACTGTGCCAGATGCCAGAAGATTTCTAACTGTGTACCACTGAAGTAGAGGGTGGAAAAAGAAAAACAAAACAAAACAACAATAACAACAAACCCAAACCCACCCCACACTACACACACACACACACACACACACAGAGCAGCACGGCTAAGGAGTGTAGAGACACTGGCTTACCAAGTACGTGAGAACAACAGGAACAGATGCTCAGTTGGCCAGCTCTCAATGAAGCTCATTAAAACTGTCACCCTGTCCTTGGACGGTGCTCAGGCTAAGTTTTTGCCTTGTTTAGCCAGAAGTAACTCACTTGTGATGAAAGTGAGAGCAGCACATCCAAAGAAAGGATCAACAGAACACTTTTTTTGGATCCCCGTCTCCATACACCAATGCTAGATATAAAACAGGGTCAAGCAGCACTTAGAAATTATTGTTAAGTAACTGAAAATTAAATGGAACTTACGTTACTCTTCATTTTTTTGTAGCAAACTAAGATGTGAACTTAAGACACAATTTGATGAACCTACCTTTTGCAGTTATAATTTAAAATAAATTCTGACATTCCTAATATGGCTAATTCCAATGGCTATAAGCTATAAACTTTCAGCTAATAAAACAAGGTCAGAGACTACCATGTGTTTTAGGAAATACAATAAAAATTCTTGTTGCTCCTGTGTTGTGAATGATTGTGTTCCTCCCTTAACCACCTGATGTGTGAGAACAGTGTCTTCATGAACAGAATTAGAGCCCTAACTAAGCGATAAGTAACGAACAAATGGATTACTACGAGAACCCAGAGCTGGGCTCATCCTCCATCCTGAGACTACAGAAGGCTCCATCTCTGAAGAAGAGTGACCTTTCAACTAGACACTGAATCTGCTGTCACAATGACCTTCGCACTTCTAGAACTATAGAAAGGAAGTTGTTTATAAGCTGCTACCTTGTTTGTTTTTTGTTGTCAGACAGCTCTTCCTGAATTTCCTAACAAAGATGCAGCCCAATGACAGTAAGCAAGGGCCCGCACAGACACACAAGGGAGTGCACAGGAAGTTGGGAAAGCTCTAAAACAACAAACTCCTATATGGTTATAAAAGTTATTTTTGCATAAAAATGAAGACAAACTCTAGAAATATAACTCATACTGAACATTATCCCCAAGAGGGTAAAACTAACAAAAAGCTCCCCCCAGTCAATCTAGAAAGTTGAAAGAAGAATTTTAAGATTTCTAATTTTAAAAAAATTTATTTTTTATGTATGGGTATTTTGCCTACATGTATGTCTGTGTATCATGTGCATGTAATGGTCACAAAGGTCAGAAGACGACACTGGGTCCCCTGGAACTGAAGTTACAGATGGTTGTGAGCGTGGTGCTGACAGTTGAACCTGGATCCTATACAAGAGCAGTCCTTAACCACTGAACCATCTTTCCAGCCCCAAAGATTTCTAATTTTTAAATTATTTTTGTATCTAGAGATATATCACATATTTATACATGAAAGACTTGGCCCATATGTCAGCTACATACACTTTTCTACTCCAAATCACCATATATGACATTTCTGAAGTAACAGTGGCACACCATCCCCCCGGACCCTCTGCAGCCTTCTCCTCTGCTCACACTGCTACCATCAGTGTATTGCTGACGTGCTACAGCTGCACTGGAAGAAGGCATGGCAGTGCTTGATTTGAATTTCAGCACTCGGGAGGCAGAGGCAGGCCGATCTCGAGACCAGCCTGGGTCATTGTGAGGTTCAGGACAGCCAAGGCTACACAGAGAAACGCTATCTCGAAGGAACCAAAACCCAAACAAATAACAAAACAAACAAACAAACAAACAAACAAGCCACAAAGGAAGTTACAAAACAAACTGTTCGTTATCTTACACAAATCTTACTGAGCAGTGTGATTGGGCAGTCAAAAGATTCTGTGGCAACTGAAGAGACAGAAAAGTCAACTTTCAGTTCACTCTGTATAAAGTGATGCCTGCTTATAGTCTCTCCATAAACATATGATCTTATGATAGTCTGTGGTAACAACACTGAATAAAGACAATTACAGGCTCTCTGCCCACTCATCAGGATGTAGTTCTCAACTACGGCAACAGTACCTGTCTGCATGCTACCATGTCCCCCATCATGGTGATAATAGACTAAACCTCTGAAACTGTAAGCAAACCCCAAATTAATTAAATGCTTTCTTTTATTAAAAAAAAAAGACAATCACAGATGTAGCACTGTGCGTGTGGTCTGATGTTAACTCATAAATCTGTTGCTTACCTTGGCCACACAGTTCTCAGTCTTCATAGCAGTGCTGGTCAGACATACTGTCTCTTGGTTTATGCAGAGCCTGGCACAGCTGTTGTAAGTCTGTAGAGATAATTTAAGAAAAAAGAATAAATCACGTTTTTTTTTTTGTTTTTGTTGTTGTTTTAGATACTGAAATGCTGTCAGATTCTCTTCTATTTCTCTAAATCAACATACAATTCTATTTCTAAATTTGAGATTTGTGGTTGCTGAGGGACCAAGTAGGCAAGAACGGAGCCCATAAAAGCCAATGGTGTGCCCATGATCAAGTGAGCAGGGAATTCATGGTATGAATGGGAGATAGAGGACTGGATACACATCTTTTAAAATGCAAACTTTAGTCAGATATTGTATAATCCCAGCACTATAGATGCCAATGTGGGAAGATTGTAAGTCTGAAGCTAGCCTGGGCTGCATAGTGATACTGTGTCTGAAAATAAAAGAAATAACAAAATAAATGTAAAATTTAAGATCCCATGCTCTGTTTAAAATAGCAATTACGGGGCTGGAGAGATGGCTCAGAGGTTAAGAACACTGGCTGTTCTTCCAGAGGTCCTGAGTTCAATTCCCAGCACCCACATGGTGGCTCACAACCATCTGTAATGAGATCTGGTGCCCTCTTCTGGCCTGCAGGCATACATGCAAACAGAACACTGTATACATAATAAATAAATCTGAAAAAAAAATAAAATAGCAATTAACTATCAATCAGACATGATGACACATACCTGTAAACTAATCACTGAGGAGGAGTGTGAACTGGAAGCCAGATCAGGCTAGACAACCAGTTCCAGACCAGCCTGGATTACGTAGCTGGACCACAACAGCAAGAGAAAACAAGAGCGAAAGAAAGAGTACGTCTGAAGCATACTTTGGAGACTGATTAGAAGGAAATTAAAAACAGAACTCTAGGAAATGGACACAAATGCTGACTATAGTACAGTCATCCTTCATGGTGAAAAATGCTTTATCTCCCTGCCCTCCCAACAGGGTTTCTCTGTGTAGCCCTGGCCGTACTGGAACTCAGAGATCCACCTGCCTTTGCCTCCTGAGTGCTGGGATTAAAGGCGTGCACCACCCACACATAGCTAAAACACATTACTCATTCATTCATTCGTTTGGCTTTTCAAGACAGGGTTTTGCTGTGTTGCCCTGGCTGTCCTGGAACTCATTAGACCAGGCTGGCCTCAAACTCACCGAGATCCACCTGCCTCTGCCTCCTGAGTGCTGGGGTTAAAGCCGTGCGCCACCACCGCCCGGCTGCAGTAAGTGCTCTCAACCGCTGAGCCCTCTCCAGAGCCCAGTTATCCCTTTTTGAGACAGAATCTCACAATGCAGTCCTGGCTGTACTTAACCTTGTGGCAATCCTCCTGCCTCAGCCTCCTGCATGTGCTTCCTACCTAAAGTTGTTGTGGATGGTATAGAATCTATACCATAGATCACTGTTCCCCACTTGTCCGTGCCATCAGAATCACCTGGGGGGACTTGCTGAAGCACAATTTCCAGCAGACGCTGACACTGCTGGCCTGGGAATAGTGTTTGAGAACCGACTTAAATGTCTATGTTGGAATTAAGGTGATGACAGTTAAGCCATAATCGCTTAACATTAATTTTAAAAGCACTATTTTATGAATTAAGATGTTTCAGATTTACAGAAGTTACAAAGATTTTTTTTTTTCCCTTTCTCAACTCAGCTTCCTCTAATATGATATCTCAGAGAACACTTATCAAAACTAAGAAACTGGGGCTGCAGATGTAACTCAGCGGTAGACTACACACTTGCCTAGCATGCATTAAGCTCTAGGTTCACACCTCAGTACCACAGCACAACACTCAGAGAAGTTAACTTAGAGCCAGGCATGGTGGCATACATCTCCAGACACAGCACTTCAGTGGCTGACAGAAGAGGAGGACAAGCTGAAGCCAACCTGCGCTACACGGAAAGACTGTTTGGGAGGGAAAATTTTTTTAAGAGAGAGCGCGAGGGGGAGAGAGAGAAAGGGAGAGAGTCCCTCTGTCTCTCTGTCTCAGAGGTCAGAGGGGGTGTGCATGACTCCTTTGGAGCAGTGGTTCTCAACCTGTGGGTTGCAACCCCTTTGGGGTTGAATGACCCTTTCACAGGGATTGCCAAAGACCACTGGAAAACACAGATATTTACCTTACT
The DNA here is from genome assembly GCA_902168405.1 of Peromyscus aztecus. Classification (NCBI taxonomy): domain Eukaryota; kingdom Metazoa; phylum Chordata; class Mammalia; order Rodentia; family Cricetidae; genus Peromyscus; species Peromyscus aztecus. The sequence goes on from CABHPQ010147169.1 coordinate 14,142, forward strand.
ATTCATAACAGTAGCAAAATTACAGTTAGGAAGTAGTAACAAAAATAATTTTATGGTTGGGGTCACCACAACATGAGGAACTGTATTAAAGGGTCACAGCACTAGGAAGGTTGAGAATCACTGCCTCGGAGCTATAGGCATTTGTGAGCCACCTGATGTGGGAGCTGGGATCTGAACTTGATCCTCTGCTACAGCAGGGTCCTCTTAACCATTTGAGCCACTTCTCCAGTCCTGGGTAAAGTCTTCAATTAAAAAGGCATGTGTGTGAACTTGATAGTGTATGAAGTGTAGACTAACACAGGTTTCAGTTTCTCAGTCTCCTTCTGTCAGGAGCTTTATTTGCATGTGTTTGTCATACCTCCTCAGTCTTCTATAATCTGGCACAAGTTCTCAGTTTTCCTTGTCTTTCATGACTGACACTTCTAAATCAGTTAATCAATAGGATCTCCCTCAACTCGTGATCAGAACGAGGTCATTATTTGAAGGATACATGTGAGATGACAGGCCCTTCCTTCTCAGGGCATCAAATCAACACATGTGTTAACAGTTCTCGTGATATTTGTCTTGATCACTTGGTCTCACTGTGAATGTGTAATTTCCCTTTTGGGAATATTAAATACATTAGAGAAAATATTTTGAGGGTATGCAAATAGTTTCTATTTTAAATTTCACCTGCTAATTCTAGTATCCTTTGAAGGATCTTGCCTCTAGTAATTTTCTAATGGTGAATCTTAAATTTCTTTTTCCTTCTACATTTTTATAAATTGGAATCCTTCTATAGGGGAGAGCTGTGTCTTCTCACATTTATTTATTCACTCACTTGTCTGTTTATAAAAGTATAAACAGAATTTTAAAATTTGCTTTTGACCAATTATTATTTTTCAAAAAATTGGTAGGAAAAAAACAACAAAAATCCTTTTCATCTGTAGTCCGAGTTCTCCCTAACAATATTATGAAGAGTTTTGTTTTAAACAAGTTGAAACTTTTCTTGTTTTATTCATTTATCATGGAAATTATTTCAACATATATTAAAAGCATTTTTAAAAATTTTGTTTCTTTTATGTGTATGAATATTTTGCTGGTATGCATACATGTACAATGCACGTGTATGTGTTCCTGGTACCTGAAGAAGCCAGAAGAATACACCAGAACCCCTGGAACTAGAGTTATGGACAGCTGTAAATTTTCATGTGGGTGCTGGGAACTGAACCTGGGTACTCTCCAAAAGTATCAAGTGATCTTAACCCCTAAGCCATCTCTCTGGTTCCATTAAAATTATTCTTATAAAATATTTAAAAAATACACATGAATTAATAAACATTTATTGAATAAATTAATAAAACTTTAAGGCAAAGATTGCTGGTTCTTTCAGCATGGTTGGTGGTCCATGCTTGTAATCCCAGGATTTAGGAATTAGCATGGGCTACATAAACCATGTCAAAAGCGGGGTGGGGGGGTGGGGGGAGTTAGGCGGTAGAGGAACACAAGAAAAGAATTCTGATTCCAATAATGGCAGAAGTGTTACAATGAATTAACCTTCCTCTGGATAATAGCTTAACTTTTATTTTAGATTTATTTATTTATTATGTATACATTGTTCTGCTTGCATGTATGCCTGCACGCTAGAAGAGGGCACCAGATCTCATTACAGATGGTTGTGAGCCACCATGTGATTGCCAGGAATTGAACTCAGGACCTCTGGAAGAGCAGCCAGTGCTCTTAACCTCTGAGCCATCTCTCCAGCCCAGATAATAGCTTAACTAAAGTAAACTATTTTTAAAACTATGTGAGGCACTGAAGATTGACAAAATTGGTGAAAAAGGGAGAGGGTGCTAAAAAAGAACCACATTGGGTGAGATGTGAGCTGTGTTTCCCCTGGAAGCATTCAAAGTCCAGTCGGTCGGTGCAAGGAGAAGGTGAACACAACAGCTAGGAAGCCACAGCCTACTGCGTTGAGCTTTCAAAGCACAGGGTTCAGAACTGCCACAGTGGCTGGCAATTGATAACAGAGACCCCACAGAGGAGAGAGCCACAGCGAAAGGAAAAGGTCTCAGAAAACACACTTAAATTCTCCTCGAGTCCATGTTTAACCCCCAAACCACACACATTAAGGGAGACTGAGCATTCCAAGGGAAAGAGCACCTAGAAGGCTGAAGGCACTGAGCCAAGACTCCAGCTTGTGCCCAGGAGAACAGGTAAGAATTTAGATTTGATTCCTACCTCATTAGAGGGATACAGAAAAAATGTCAGGCTTCCCCGAAACACTGAAAAAGACCAGGAGTTGAGATAGAAAAACATTCTAGGTTTAAGGGATCTGCTTTATGCGTATGGGTAAAACAAACACGCCCATCTTTTTCAGATGTAAGGCCAAGGCTCCACACGGTCACACTGAGCTGCTAGTATTTTCATCAGAGGCAGATTCAGAGTTTCTACAATGAATCATTTACACTATCCGCTATCTAATATAAAAATCACCACACTTTAGAGCAGTCAAGAATATAAAAAAATGACCTACTTGAACAGCACTAAAGAGGTCTTTAATCTATTCAATGAAATGATTAAATGAAAGATGATGATCACAATGAGTAAACAGATGGGGAAATTTTCACCAGAGAAAGGAAAACCTAGAGAGACAGTATGGTGGTGTGCACCTGTAATTCAAGCCTGTATGTAACTCCACCCACCCTCTTCTTGCACATTAAATCCACAGGCATGCATACCTGTGGACACAGACACACACAGACTTTTTTTTTTTTTAAGGGAAATACAAGACAAATCTGGACATAAGTCAAAGTAACAGAAAAAGAGGCTCTCAGCCAATCTGGAAAAACTGCGCATAGTCTATAAAGGTAGACTTTTTCTGAAGAAGGAAGGAAGAAAGGAAGGCGGGAAGGAGTCAGGAGAGTTGTATTGGAAGTCAGCCTTCGATACACAGTGAGATACTGGTTCAAAACAAATGTGGCGAGCATGAGCCATAATTCCAGGCAGAGGGCAAAGGATCAAGAGTTCAGTATCTGAAAAACCAAAACCAGGGGGCTGGAGAAATGGTTCAGTGGTTAAGAGTACATCCTACTCATGCAGGGCGTCCAAGACGGGTTCTCAGCACCATATCATGGGGCTCACACTGCCTGTAACCCCAGCTCCATGAGAGCCAATGCCCTCTTCTGGCCTCTGAAGGCACCTTGCATGCACATATACAAACTCCCAGACACATTCACATAATTAAAAATACAAACAAAATAAATATAAAAAAACACTACCCAAAACCAAAGCAAACAAAGTCAGTACTACCTGTTGAATAAATAGGGCACAAAAGATATAAACTGTCCAAAAATCACATAATCCAAACTAAAAATTCAATAGCTCTACTTATTAAGGAGACTGAAACTGCTATAAAATTTTTCCAGAAAGAAAACTTATAACCCAAATTGTTTCATTGGTACAGAAGGACCATAAATAAATGCCTTCATGACATGGAAGAGGGCAATACTTCCCAACTCTCATTTATAAGACCAGCATAATCCTGACATCAAACTCTGCCAAAGACATTACAAAGAAAACTTCAGACCAATATCTTTAAGTGCACAGAGAAAAAATTCTTAATAAAGTCAACTTGAGTAATTACCGTATTAACAGAGTGGGGGCAGGACTCCAGACAACATTTCAGATTTTTAGAAAGTTTTTAACTAGGGGCTGAGAGGTGACTCAGCAGTTAAGTCCACACATACACTGCTCTTCCAGAAGACTTGACTTCTCTTCCCAGTTCCTGCATTGGGGGGCTCATTACTGTCCACAACTGCGCTCCAAGGGATCCTAGGCCTCTGGTCTTCAAGAGCACCTGAACTCATATGCACATACAGATTTTTAAAAATTCTTATTCTAAAAATTCTAAATTAAACACCTACTTATAGTTTTTTAAAAAGTCAGACACCTGGGAATTAACGGTAAATTCTTTAATTCATAATGGGCATCTAGAAATATCCAACTAACACCATGCTTAATGATGGAAGATTTAACACTATCCCCCGAAAACTAGGAACAAGGGGAAGATACTCTTGTCACATCAATTCAACATACTTTGGAAGTCAAAGTCATTAAAATAAAGCAAGGAAGAGAGACAAAAAGCAATTAAGTTATAAAAGAATTCATAAAAATAAAAGTATGGCTGGGCAGTGCTGGTGCACGTCTTTAATCCCAGCATGTGGGAGGCAGAGGCAGGTGTATCTTTGTGCTCAAGGCCAGCTTGATCTACAGAATGAGTTCCAGGACAGCCAGGCCTATACAGAGAAACCCTGTCTCGAAAATAAATAAATAAACAAATAAATAAAAATAAAATAAAATTATGAGGGCTGGTTTATAGCTTAGTGGCTGAACACACGCAAAAAAAAAAAAAAAAAAAAAAAAAAAAAAAAAAAAAAGGTAAAAGCTTTAAAAAATTTTGGAGGGGGACCAGCAAGGTGGCTTGGTGGGTAAAGGTGCTTGCCACCAAGCCTAACAACCTGAGTTCTAGTTTAAATGGTAGAAGGAGAGAATCAATTCCAGGCTGTCCTGTGACCTCCACATGTGTGCTGTATATAGCAGGTGCACACACACATGTATGCACATACAAAATAAAGAATTATGAAGGGGAGCTGGCTATGGTGGCTCACACCTGTAATATCAGAATTCACTGATTGAGACAGGATTGTTTCAAGTTCAAGACCAGCCTGAGCTTCAAGGTAAGTGCCATGCCAGCCAGGACCCTGTCTCAAAGAACAAAACAAATTTATGAATGCTAGAATAATTCATTTCATTCAAACTTTCCTCTCCTTCATGAATGACTTTGAACATGCTCAGGGGAACATTAGGTAGAGTCAGAAAACCTACTCTAGCACTAAGTGTCCAGAGTAGAGAATTGCTAGGGATATAGACTTTGCTTTTTGGCAATTCATCTGTAAAATGGGTACATGACCTACTTCATGCTTATGTTCCAAGGACACAACAGAGACAAGTGGCTAAAATTTGCCAGTCTTTCGACTGCTCTGTAGTTAAAAAGCCTCAAACAATATTTACTATGATAAGATTCCTTCCATTCTAAAATCAAACTAGTGAGTATAATGGCTGCAGGCAAGCTAGGCTTTGTCCCCATGCAACATCTGAACAGGTAGCTTCATTGCTGAACCAGAGGCACAGAGTTTTGCGTTGGAGTACTTTAATACGTTTTTATATTGCATATAAAGCACATAAGCATAAACCAGCAAGATGCCTGGCTGAAAACTACCTTCTTTGTGAAAGCAGGCTGTAATTCTGAACAAGTTTTCAATTTTCACACTGCTGCTAGGGTAAAACATTTTAAAGAGTTTAATTTTTTACAATGGATTCAATGACATAGGATTATCTAACAAAGTAATGGCTAATCAATAGAAGGTTTAGTTGTCAGGTGAAACATATAACACACTAAAAGGGATTGATTGCCAGGCTTCTCCTTATTTACTAGAAGGTATATATTTAAAATGACACAAACTTGTTACCAAGCTGCATTCTTTTAACCTTGCAAAGGGCTGCTTAAGAAATCTGTTCAACAGCCCTATAGCAAAACAAGATAAAGTATAATGAAAATGCTTAAGAGACTGGGGGGGGGTGTGTGTGGTGGGAGGACAGGGACCTTTAGATATACAGTAACATCAAATCATGTCCCAGGCAAGAATATGGGCTAGAAAAATCAAATTACAAAACAACTCCAGGGAAGCTGGGACTGGGCCTTCCAAATGCCATCCAGATGCTGCCGAATCCCAATCCAAGACACAAAGCTCTAACTCAGTGAGAGGTTCTCAACCTTCCTAATGCTGCCACCCTTCAATACAGTTCCTCATTTTTTACCCCAACCATACAATTATATTTGTTGCTACTTCATAACTATAACTTCACTACTGTTATGAATAGCAAGTAAATATCTGATATGTGACCCTCGTGAAAGGGTCAATTGATCCCTAAAGGGGTCGCGACCCACAGGTTGAAAACCACTGCTCTAACTGCTTCCCTTCCATGTTGATCTAAGGACAGATTTTTATTTTTTTAGAGTGTGTGCAGCTGGGCACAATAGGCTTCCCATCCTCTTTCCCTTTTTCTCCTTTTTTAAAAATAGTGTATCCAGATTAAGCACTGAACACAAAATGAATTGGGCCCATATGGACTTTGACCAGCACATAAGCTATTTCCTTTATAATTTATTCACAGTATCTCAACTCTCTATATGAAAATACACTTTTTATGGTCATTACAACCCAGGAGTTCAATAATATGTTTTCTACTAAGTCAGTGATTACACAATTTATCAAAGAATGATTACACTGAAATAAAAATAAAACAAAGCGCTAACCCCCATACGGTCTTCTTTCCTCAAAGTAATTTTAAGAAAGCTGGTTATTAAATTGCTTCTTTTTGAAGAAGGGTTTTTGAAGCTGGGCACAGACTGCCAAACCATGCTGGGGCGATTGTTGTTGCCCACCCCCCCCATGTTATTAGGCGCTGAAGAATTCAGCAGAAAGGGGAGTTATATAAACAAATCACTTCATCAGACTCAGAAAGATCACTTTTGTCTTACTTAAGAGACCTACATTAATTACCTTTAAGATCTTTTACACAGACTATTTAAAATATGTACAATTTATTTATTTATTTCAAATGAGGTGCTTCTTCCAAAGTATTAAATAATGTCTACAAATGCAAAAGCATTTTTATAAATAGGTAATTAAAACAGATGACTAAAATTAAGTCAAGCTGCAAAACATTACCCAGAATGCACTGTGGTGTGTGTGTGTGTGTGTGTGTGTGTGTGTGTGTGTGTGTGTGTGTGTGTGTGTGT
>CABHPQ010147169.1:30425-40536 GCA_902168405.1 Peromyscus aztecus
ACACACACACACACACACACACACACACACACACACACACACACACAGAGAAGTGTGGGGAGGGAGAGAGAAAGAGATTAAAATGCAACAATTTTATAAAGATTCTATACAGCTTGTTACTTTTTATTAACCCAAAGGTGTCCCCCTTCCCCTGGCTTGAGTGCTTAGAATTAAAGAGGGATGTAATTCTTTTTCTTCTTCTTCTTTTTTTTTCTTTTGTTGGTGTTGTTGTTTTTTTGAGACAGGGTTTCTCTGTGTAGTTTTGGTGCCTGTCCTGGATCTCGCTCTGTAGACCAGGCTGGCCTCAGACTCACAGAGATCCGCCTGGCTCTGCCTCCCGAGTGCTGGGATTAAAGGTGTGTGCCACCCCTGCCTGGTGAGGGATGTTAATTCTGATTGAAGTTTGTGTGTGTGTGTGTGTGTGTGTGTGTGTGTGTGTGTGTGTGTGTGTGTGTTTTGAGATAGGGTCTCAGATATAGCCCAGGCTGGCCTTGAAATCCCTAGGTAACCCAGGCTAGTCTTGAACTCCTTGATCTTCCAGACTCGATCTCCCTTGTACTGGGGTTGTAGGTGTACCACCATGCCCAGCACTTCAGTGAAAACTTCAAACTGGAAGTTTTCAGGCTGTGATATCTGCAGACATAATACTGATAGGTGGGAATAGTGTAAGGAGATGAAATATTAATGAAGAAAATAACTTTTAAAGGTGAGATATTGTTAAAGTTCAGGCAGACCTCAAATACATTATTGGAAAACATTTTCAGAAGTAACCCAAGATGAAGAAGTAACCACAAAAAAAGTGCAGAGATGGCGTGGAAACATATGCCTTTAATCCCACACTTAAGAGGCTGAGGCAGGAGGACTCTCATAAGCTCAAGGTCAGCCTGGCCTGCACAGTAAGCCTCTGCTCATAAAAGGTTCAGATAATAAGTTACACTGTCTTAAGATCAGCACACCCCAGTTTAAAGTGTTCTTTACGGGCTGACTTCTAGACCAGCCCCTCCACCGTCTAGCTTTCCTTCTGGTCCCAGACTTAAGTTCCCATTACTCATTATTTTCTTCATCACTCTTTGTTTTCAGCATATCTGAGTTTCCAGTAGACAGTTTACCCCCCTTTGGTTCAATTTTGATACACTCAAGACTACTTCTGTATTCCAACTGCCTCCCCTTTAGTCTTCTGTATTCCAACTGCCTCCCCTTTAGTCCAGACCGACACCATTTACTTTTGACAAGCTCTCTGATATCCTTACTTCCACCTGTACCCAACACAGCATACACACTACTGTCAGAATTGCCATGCTAAAAAGGTTATTTTGTTACTCAGAAACCCTCTAAGTCAGGTGTGGTGGCGTACACCTTTGACCTTGGCACCGGGGAGGCAGAGGCAGGTGGATCTCTATGAATTCAAGGCCAGTTTGTCTATATAGCAAGTTCCAGCACAGCTAGAGCTATATAGTAGAGAGATCCTGTCTCAAAAAATGAAAAGAAACCTCTTATAGCTCTTATATGGTACTGACATAACTGATCCAAACTTTTGTTTTGTTTTGTTTTTCGAGACAGGGTTTCTCTGTGTAGCTTTGCACCTTTCCTGGAGCTCACTCTGTAGCCCAGGCTGGCCTCGAACTCACAGAGATCCGCCTGCCTCTGCCTCCCGAGTGCTGGAATTAAAGGCGTGCGCCACCAACGCCTGGCCCTTTTTTTGTTTTTTGTTTTGTTTTGTTTGATCCAAACTTAAATCATTACAACACTAGTAATTTGGCCGGTTTAATTGACAAAGCATTGTACCATCTGCCCAGCATTATTTATCATTCTTCAAAGTAAGAATGAACTTGTTCATCCTATGCCTTTGCTAGTGCTGATTCCTTCTCTTTTTTCTCACCTGTATCTTTCTTTCCCTTCCTTCCTTACCTTCTCTTTCTTTTTTCATTCTTTCACTCCCCCTCCCACTTGTCTCCTCCTTCCTCTCAGACAGGGTCTCACTATTTAACTGAGGCCAGTCTCCATCTGTGACAATACTCCTGTTTCAACCTCAATTGTTAGGGTTATAGTATACTGTGTATACAGTATACCTGGCTTTTTCTCTTTTGAGACAGCTTTGTTCTATAGTCCAGGCTGACCCTACACTCAGTATGTAGTCAAGGATGGCCTTGAAATCTCATTCCTCCTATCTCAGCCTCCCAAGTGCTGGGGTTACAAATGTGCAACCTCACACTTGGTGCACTTTTGCTAGCTGTGTTCCCTCAATGTGTAACAGTAGCCTTCTTTCCTAATCTCCTCATCTATTAAAATCTAAATTCAAAGAGTGGTGAAAGATGCTTGCCACCAAGACTGATGACCTGAGTTCAATTACTGGGACTTATGTGGTGTAGGATGAAAACTAACTCCTGGAAGCTATTCTATGACCTCAATACATGCCAATCCTGGCATGTATGACCGTAACCCCCAAGCCCTGTCTCCACACACAGAACAAAATGAAATAAATACAATTTAAAAAAACCTTGATTCAAGTGTCAATTAAAATACCATTACAAAAAAGTTGGTGATTATCATTCCCCAGAGAATTAACACCTCTGAATACTGATTTCCAATTTGGCACTTTTTACTATTACGTATCTTGATGTCCTATCTGATCTGTTGCCCTCTCTATCCTCTATCAGTGCGGAGGTTGCTAGTGAGTGTTCTACCACTGAGCCACACTCTGGCCCTCTATGTCATATCTGTATACGAACATAACTCTAACCTGTGCTGTGAAGTTTCCCCAAGACCAGCCAATGTTTCCATTTCCACATTTTAATAGTTCAACACAATGAGTCTATTCTATGTTTGTTGGATTGAGTATTATTGTCTGATTGATTTTTCTTCCTTTCTTTTCTCTCTTTCTTTTTTTTTTCTCCTCAAGACAGGGTTTCTCTGTGTAGTTTTGGAGCCTGTCCTGGACCTCTCTCTGTAGACCAGGCTGGCCTTGAACTCACAGAGATCCACCTGGCTTTGCCTCGAGTGCTGGGATTAAAGGTGTGTGCCACCACTGCCCGGCCTGATTGATCTTTCTTAAACACCATTAACACCATGATGATCCTTTTCTCAAAACTTTTAGTGGGGGCTGGTGAGATGGCTCAGTGGGTAGAAGCACTTGCTACCAAGCCAGACTGCCTGAGTTCAATGCCTGGGTCCCACACGGTAGAAGGAGAGAACTGACCTCTTCAAGCTGCCAAATTATCTTCTGACCTACACACACACACACACACACACACACACACACACACACACACACACACTCACACCCCAAAACAAAAACAAAACCTTTTAGTGGCTGCTTTCCTGAAACCAAACGTTCTTCAGTTTGAATTTCTGGACCTTCTAGAACACAATACACCCGGTTATTTCCTTCAACTGTATTGTTTTCTGCTTTAGTCAAATAAGTCTCTTCATATGCTACACAAACTTGTCTATGATATTGAATCAGAGTGAAAGACTCCTTAATTCCACTCTAGCTCAAGTGACAATTGTAAACACAGGAAAGTTATTTAAGCTCCAATATCCTTAAGATGAGGTTAAACGGGCATCTTTGCTAAGAAACAACATAACCATTTCATCTACTGAAATCTCCACATTTTTATCTTGATTCATATAATCTGGTGCTCAGATACTTTGTTACTCTCAACTAATCAGTAAGAAAGACTGCTGGGGAAAGTCTTAGACCTCCCTCCACATCTCAACTCATTTCATAAAATAGGGATAATAGATGCTCAATTAATAAATAAGATCCAATCAGGATATGGTGATGTACAACTTTAATCCTAGTATTTCAGAGGCAGAGGGAGACAGATCTCTGTGAGTTCAAGGTCAGACAGGACGACATAGAGAAACCCTGTCTCCAAAAAACAAAACTAGCAAAACAGCATCTTTTTCAAGATTGAATGGTGGGACATAGCTTGAACGAGTTTGAACAGACGCCACTTAGAAGTAAAACAAGTTTCAAAACTAGAAGTAATGTTTTTCCACTTATACTTCAGGATTTTTGATTTGTTTTTTTATACTTATTTATTCAGTGTGTATGGGTATTTTGTCTGCATGTTTGTGCCTGGTAATCATGGAGTACCGAAGAGGGTGTTGGATCTTGTGGGACTGGAGTTACAGAAGGTTATAAGCCACAATGGGGGTGCTGGGAATCAAAATCAGGTCCTCTGGAAGAGCAGCCAGCCACTGTCATATCTCTAGTCCCAATGTTAAAAGTTTTCATTGGCATAATTAAAATGATTCTATAACTCAGATAGTTATCATCTTAGAAAAGCAGGTAGATTTTGTTGAATGTTAACACTGAATTTGAATCCTTTAAAAGTAGGACCTGGGCCAGTGAGATAGCTGATAAGTTAGAGACACTTGAATATGGATGACCTGAGTTCAATCCCCAGGTACAAGAAGGCAGGAAAGAACCAACCAAGAGTTGTCCTCTGACCTTCATATATTTATTCATCATGGCATGCACAAGCTTGTACATATGCACACACACACAAACACTAAAATAAGCAATTAAAAAATAAAGTCTGAACCCAACTGTTCACTGTTATGTAGAATGGCAAATACACATGGAAAAAAAAAAAGAACCTAAGACTAATTTCTAATAACCAGCTGGAAAATCATGTAATGAGCTTTGCAGGCAACTGGAGTAATACTTTCCCCATTAACCTGTTCCGTGACTTGGCAGTAACTTTAACCTCCAAATGCACATGATCTCCAATTTACAAAAACAGGAGTTATTCTTTTACAAGGTTAAAAGGTAATTTAGCTACATAAAAAAAATAAAAACTCTTTAGTGAAGGGTGACATATCTCTCTCTCTCTCTCTCTCACACACACACACACACACACACACACACACACACACACACGCGCGCGCGCGCGCGCGACAGAGAGAGAGAGAGGGAGAGAGAGAGAGAGAGAGAGAGAGAGAGAGAGAGAGAGAGATTGAGAGGGAGAGAGGTGGTCTGATAATGCCTATAATCCCAATACTTGGGAAGCAAAGGCAGGAAGATCACTAAAGTTCCAGGCCAGCCAGTGCTACAGAGTAAGACCTTATCTCTAAAGACAAAAACAAACAAACAAACAAACAAACAAACAAACCCAACAAAACAAAAAACAACACCTCACCAGCTCTCTGTGTGTGCCTGCATTTAAACAAATTTAATTAATCTTCCTGGGATAAATGGGAGAAGTATAGGTTAAGTAAGTTTAGAGGCTTATTGGAGATTCCTATTCAAGGACCTGATTTTAGGAAGACCTGAAGTGTCCTCATAAAATGATCCTCTCTGGCATGGTTCCACAGCCAATGCTTCTCTGGCAAGTTTACCATTTGGCATACTCTATTAAACGACAGCCATATCAAACAAAGTCTGCACACAGTGGTAAACCTCTACAGAGCCCCAGTCCAAGTTTTCAAGGAGCGTTATTTTTCAGCAGTGTATAGATCCAACACAGTGGTAGGAACCAGATAGAATGGGAAGCACTCACTGGGAGAGAACGGCCATCACTGCTGCCTTACTCCCTATGACAGAAGTCAAAAAACCTGCCAAGTAGGTTTCTCCCCCTGCTACATTGTCTGACACTAATTATAAAAATGCTACAGATGCAGCCTTTCTCAAAATGCAAAGGGACTGTGTGTATTTGCAAAGAACAACTATTTTTTATGCTTCCAAATTCTTAATCCTGTTTGGAGCTGTCAGTGGGGGTTAATGGAAGCCTTGGATAGGAGAATTCCAATCTGGTTGGCAGATGGATAGGTTGGTTATAGCTGCATAACTATGTCTTGCCTGCAGGCACAATTCAGAACACTGTTAAAGCAATATAAAGTCTCTGTCAAGCTGAACCATTTGGATCAGTAGCAAGGAGAAATAATAATAAAAAAGAAGTTCATTTCTGGGCCTTGTGCATTTATGCTAGTATGCAGAAACTGATTAATTGTCATAGTGTGCTGGTCTTCTATACCTCAGATTTCTACTTCTGGAGGAGATTTTGCATGCTAATATAATCATTCTCCCTCTTGAGACATTAGCAAATAATCAAATGAAAAACAGGATCATAATTTACTGAGATTCAAGCAATTCTCTATGCAAATTTGACTTGTTATTGCTGCTGCCTCGTTAATCTGAATGCCTTTGACAAACTCCTTTGATTTATGAACTCATGACAACTCCAATGTGTATATATTTTGCTAGATTGACATTATCATTAAGAGTGGGTGGACTGAGCTCACATGAATGGTTGATTTTATTCGCTGGTGTCTGCTGCTCAACAGCTGAGCATCTCCTCCTCACAAAGCCCCTGAGCGGCAGGCTCTTCCCATCTTCCCATCCATTCATCATCTCGATGTTAATTGGCCCAGGCTTTAAGCAAATTTTCAACACGATTTAAAGGCACGATGACACTGATTACTGACCCTCTGCCATACGGTGCCTATTGATTAACCTGACAGAGATGATGAGCTTGAGGGAAACTAGGTGTGTGGGGACCTCGGGGGGGAAAAATATATTGTCTATGCAGGCAAACACTTGTCGTTACCTCACAAGCCAGAATTTGCACAGCACAAAGTCTTCAAAGACACTACTGCTTTGATACCTACAGCTAACACAGAAAGGGCTTTCTGTATTCAGAGATGTTACAAATATGTCATGTCAGAATACACTGACACATTCAGTATTTAGAACAATTCCCTAGATAGATGGTTGCCTTTAACCAATTACACTTGTGCTAGCTGTGTGTGTGTGTGTGTGTGTGTGTGTGTGTGTGTGTGTGTGTGTGTGTGTGTTTATATGTTAAATTAGAAGTACTGGGGTGGCCTGGTAGTATTTTATTATATAAGAAAAATAAAAATGAGGAAACAAATTTTAGAAAATAGAGGAAAGAAGAGAGGGATTAAATAACCAGGGCCAGTCCCACCATGATTCTCTCATGGTGCTGCATTCTATCATGAAAAGAAGAGATTTTTCTCAAAGAGAAAGAAACCCATCAACTTGATTTCACAAATTCTGTTTTCTGTTCTTTGAATACCACAACCTAATTCTAACTGCAAAACTATTCACAGAAATTATGAGCAGAACATTTCTAAATAAAGCAAAATAATATTAGAGTCTAACAGACATAACATAGCCCTTAATTTCTTGCTTCCCTGTATTCAACAACTACTGTGCAAATTGTACAGTACTGTGCAAACTGAACAATCTTTGAGGTTAAGCTTCAGAAAACCTAAATTCTTTATTATTAAGAGAAGAAAATATAAAGATTGAAATTAATAGCCGATGAGTACATATATTATTAGCAACAAACAAAAATCTGCTCAAGATATTGCTAGGTCTGCAAATGTACACAAGTTATACTGCACACCATCAGGGATCAGAAAGAACATCTTTAGATAGGGACAGTTATTATTTAAAACAAAGCCAGCAAAATATCCTCCCTCTGGCCACACACATCACCTTGTTTACTTACGAGTCCTGGGGGGACAGCCAATGGACAATTTTACACACAGGGATTTTGGAGCAGCACTAACAATTATTTCAAAGCTAAAATAACAGAAAACTGAACAGTCTGTAGTTGCTGTTACAGTGACATGGCTGTTAATGTAAGAGATCACATGTTCTCAAGTCAAATAGCATTGGTGTCTGTTATTCTGGAACGTGTAGCTCACTCCCTAAAAGCCTGCCTCCTGCTCTTCTAAGATAAACAAGTTCAACTGTGCACTGAGATGCTCTGATACAGACAGAGATGAACTGCAGCAGGGAGTGACCACGGAAGGGTACCAATGCTGCTCTTAACTTTCAAGTCAGGAAACATCACAATCAAGACAATATTTTAAATTTTTATCATTAAAAGTCTAGATATAAGAGAAAAACAAATTTGCAGTAATCAATATGGGGATCTCTCCCTCAAATAACCAAAACACAGTTACCTCTATTTTCTGAAGAGGAGAGATGACAGCTGTCTGAACATATTTAGCTTTGTGACTTCTTAATCAAAGATTTGAACATCAACTTAGCAATGACTCTGAGTATATATAAGAATTTGTAATTACGTTATGTTCCACACCAGAATAATAGTCCATTTAAACACTAAACTAAGTTTTCGAGCTCTAAAGACTTAACTGAAAAGCAAATGATACTTTATTCCTTACCCTCCCAATTTGTAGGCTATGAAATTTTAAAAGTATTTTATTTCTGTTGAACATGACAATGCAGTCACCAAACTATAACAACATGGCTTAATATTTTCAAATTGCAAGTAGAATAGCAAGTTAGGCCCCTATATGTTTCCATAGGTTGGTTGTTTTCTTGTGGGACTAGGACCACTATTCCTTTTTAAAATTTTTTCATACACATGTCACAGTTTAAAAAACAAAAACAGCACTGAGTGGTGGCGCACGCCTTTAATCCCAGCACTCAGGAGGCAGAGGCAGGCAGATCTTTGTGAGTTCGAGGCCAGCCTGGTCTACAGAGCAAGTTCCAGGAGAGCCAGGGCATCACAAAGAAATCAGAAACCAAAACAAACAAAACAAAACAAAATAAAAAAAAAAAAAAGAAAAGAAACCAAAAACAATTCATAAAGCTAAATAAGCACAGGAAAATAAATATACACTTGCCAGGAGAATTTGTGATTTAAAGACTGATATAAAAAGCCAAGGACACCTAACATGTGACCAAAACACGAAACTTTTAAGTTTAAATGCACCTCAAAGAATATTTTGCCCTCTTTGTGATATTGCCCTTCCTAAATATGTGTTTGGGACAATTTCTTTTTTCTTTTTTCTTTCTTTCTTTTTTTTGGTTTTTCGAGACAGGGTTTCTCTGTGTAGCTTTGCGCCTTTCCTCGAACTCACTTGGTAGCCCAGGCTGGCCTCGAACTCACAGAGATCCGCCTGCCTCTGCCTCCCGGGTGCTGGGATTAAAGGCGTGCGCCGCCGCCGCCACCACCACCCGGCGGAACAATTTCTTTTAAGCTACAATTTTCTTTGCTGTCTTTTTTATACACTATCTTATCCAAGGGTCATCATATAGTTGCATGCAAGTTAAGATGTAAATATCTGCTTCTCCTAAGAATACCTGATTAGTTTTGTCAGTCAGAGGCATCTGCACTATATAGACCTTTCTGGTTTCTCAAAATAAAGTTGGGAACTACAGAGCCTTTGGATGTGGACGCAAACCCCAATGAACTGTGACGCCTGGTACCCTGTTCTTCACATGTTCTTTGCTTTCTTTTTAAATTATTTTCCTCACCTTGGGTATCTTCCTTGCTTGGGTATTACCATTTTATTACAGCTCAATACTATCTTAAGAAATTTAAAATTTCTTTAACTTGATAAACTGTAATATCCCCTAAATGATTACCATTTTGTAATAAAAATAAAAAGCACCCCAAAACCAAAACAAAACAAAAACACAGACTGTTTTGTGTTCTGGTTTTAGTACTTATTTTTATTATAAACTTGCCTGTATGTGATCATCCTCTTATTTCCCTTATTATTAAGAAATTATTCTATTCTTATTACCCTGTGACCTATCCCACTTATTAAATATTTCTTAAAATTATAAACTCTGTTCTTCTGATTTTTGTAAATGTTTGGTTTCCAAGGCCGGAAAACTGTCCTGCATAGCTCTTTAAGTGTGTTTTAAAGAACAGAGGCACATTTTTTTTTTTATTAAAAAAAAAAAAAAAAAAAAAAGAGCGTGTACCAAGCTTTATACTCCTTGCTTTTCTCTTAAAGTGCTAAGGATGCTAACTATATTCTAATACTCGACCTTGATCTTTTTAACCTTTGTTTTTACTTTAAATCTTGCTGTCTCATTTTCTGGTAATATCTATTATAGAAAAAAGGGGGAGAGGTATATGTTTTTAAAAGGAAAGCAGCTAACAGAACTTACACCAACTGGATTGTAAGGTCTCTAAGTAGGGTGACACGGAGTGGAATTAGACTAAGAGTCTAAAATGGAAGTGAAGCATGCTTCTTTTCTGGAAGGGCCAAAGGTTACAGACACCAACAATTCATTTCTTCACATGTTTAGCTATCATTACCAAACGGCAAAATGAAAATAAAACTAAAACATTAACTTGGAGTTCTATCGGGA